>CAJNSZ010000556.1:42144-72016 GCA_905329745.1 Rotaria sp. Silwood2
AATCACTTTCTAATTTATGTACTCGATGATACATATTTGATAAATGTTTTTTTAAATATTTTTCATTTATATTTGAATTATTGTCTTCTTCGGATGATATTGATGATAATTGAAGACAATTATTTCGAATATGAACATCAAAGTCACCACGATATAACACATGTTTACATATATTACATTGAATCTATGTATGAGAAAAAAAAATTAATTCAGCAGTTATGATAAGTTTTTCTAATGAGTCGAAATTAAGACAATTGATTCTATTACATTCATTAAAAGTATTTTCAGAAACATGTATCATGTTAATCAAAAATATATTTGCACGACACTGTTGACACTCATTAAACGAGATTAAGTAATTTTAAAACTTATACAACTTGTAAAGTTTCTAGATAACAAAACAGTATTAGAATATGAGACAGAAATAATATCTTCTAATGATGTTTGAATTTCCTAAAGCTAGCCTGATCTCTTAACTTATTGATGAGAGGGTATTGGATTTTTACAGTATGTTTTTAAGTTAATGCTAATGTTCTGTCTTTTAAGAGATTAGAAAAACTAAGATTCAAAGTTCGACGTAACGATTTTCATAGAGATAAGCCATGATGAAAGTAGTTTATAGTAAAAGTTAAAGAATTTTTTAATGAGATAAGATCAAAATTTGAGTATTCTCGAACTCATTTTTGCGATTTCTTTTTATTAAATAATAATTTATTGAAATTAAACAAAATTAATCTAGTTATCTAAAGAAAGACTGAATAATTTCATTCGCATCAAAGATGATTATTTTATTTTTGTAAATTTTGATCTGTGATTCTTTTGATATATATACTTAATCCTATATATATTCTTACTTGAATTTTATCAAGTGCATTTTTTATAATATCATTTGTCCTTATAAGATCATTGAATTCTATGATCATTGTTTGACAACATGGACAATGTGCTAATTTTTTTATACAACGATTACAAAATGAGTTTCCACATAAAACATATGTCTGCGGATCAATTAAAGGATTCAAACATATCGAACATATTAGCGATTGTGAAATCTTGTCTTTATTGATATATATATATAATTACTAGTTAAAGCATTGATACTGCTGTTCAAAGTAGTATGATACGTCATTCGTTATTGATTATTTAATATCGATGAGATTATTATCTAAAAAACATTGATTTCATTAAAAGAAAAAAGAAGATATTATTTTTCTTTTTTAATATTTTTATTTCAGATTATTTGACGTAAACTACGATATATTGATACAACACAAGTAATATCAATCCATATGTATAAAAATATATCGCTTGGTAAGCCTTTTTTAAAATGAAGATTTAACCATATCGATGCAATTATAGTAAATAATTTACATATGAAAAAAAATAACCGATACGCAAGACCATGATGTGTTCCGATGCCATAAACGTATATTGAATAACTTCCAAATAGAAGTATTGTCATATTAGATATAAAATTAATATATTCAAGTATTTGACATTGTTCATCATATGATAAGCATAATTTTCCAGAAATATTTTTTCTTGTTAATAATATTTTATTTGATGGATCAACAAAAGATGATCGATTAAATATAATACTTTGATTTCTTAAATCTGCTAATTCGTGCTTCATTTTAGTCATTTCTTTATTTAAATGAACAACATCTGATAAACAAAGTAAAATATAGTACTATAAAAACCGGTATGACACCCAAGACAATTGATGCAATATTAGTTTCATCCATCAAAATAAATAAAAAACAATAATGCCTAAAAGGAAAACAAGACACATTTTTATTGATTATAATTTTTTGATTCGTTTTATAACCATGCAAGAATGAAGAAAATAAAGCATAATAAACTCAATTGTGAGCAACAAATTGTATCATGGATCTCATTGATTATTTTACTGAAATAGTAAAAAAAATTGCTGTTCTTTGCGTTTAATTTAATATAGATGTGTAGAGAGTAAAAGATCTATTGAGTAAAGTCGTAATTTAGATATGTACTTCATATGTTGTTCTGTTCTTGTATATGACTGGTCAACCAATTCGACCAATGAAATAAGAAAAGATTGTGCTAGTGGTATCTATAAGCAATTATTCTCTAGAAAATTTGAGTTTTGGTAAAGAAAGAAGAGGTGCATTGATTTTTTTGGACATTAGTGAACAAAAAAAACTGTAAAACGCTAAAATTTCTGAGCAAAAAAATGAAAATTATTCAAGATTCATAGTCATCCCATCGATTGAATCTCGCTTATGATGACACAGCTAGAATTAATAATAAAAATACACTGAAGTAATTCACTGTAACGGTTTCTTCATTTGATAATTTGCTTCATGAAAACATTTAAAGTATTATTAATTCTTTCTCATCAGTTAATATATTCTTTCACTCTTATTTATCAAGACATCGATGTTTAGAAATGTTTGATTCAAATAGTGAATATTATATGATTAATATGCATACTCTTTGAGTTTTTATGAGACGAATAATACATGGGGCTTTAACCAATATCAATGATTATTCTATGGACACTAGAAAATGATTATTACTTAGTGAACTACAAGAATACGTTCAAACAATATATTGTTAAATACAATGATAAACACACAAAAACTCACCTCTTAATTTGATACTAACAGTAGAAATATATATGCCTAAAGATTGCAATATTTGATTGAAAATTCAACACTAATAAAAATCAATCAAACTTGCTATTTATCATCTTCTTCTTTATTTTGCATATCTACACGAGTATCATAGAACTATTGAATCAACTTCTATACTGAGTTGTATGTTATAACGATGGTATAGTCGGCTTGAACATAACCTTATTAACTTTGATGACATTTATTGAATAGTTGCATATTGATTTGAATCACTTCTAAAAACTTCATTTTTACTTGATAATTTCTTTAGTTTTAGTGAAATTTTACTCATCCAAATTTAAAATTAACAATATTAGTCAAGTTTTATCTTTTAATAAACAAATAAACTTTGATTATTAATAGAAAATGATTATTTTTTAAATTATTGACCTAATATTTCTATAAAAATTTATTATAAGCGATGAACAAACTCAACTGAAAATCAACTAATACTCTGATACAGTATATTGAATGTGTGGTTGTAAGTGTTAGTTTTCTATTCATTAGTACATTTAAATCGACAATCATATATTCATCATCATGTGACTTGGCTATAATTTGTTCATTGACTTCGGAGACTATCGATAAATATTTAATATTTATCTTTCGGTGAATGTATAATTGACATACTATTCGATGGTGTGGGTGTGGGTGTGGGCATGTGGGTGTGGGTGTTTTTTTCTCCGCATCCACACCCACACCCACACCCACACCCTAAAAAACAAAGTGAATATACCTTTTCACTTTTTGAAGTACACATAACACTCGGATTTAAATCCGATGTTTTCGCATTTATTTCAATAATTTTTCACGTTCTTCCAAAAAGATCAACTGTTGTTTAAATTTAGGTATAATTTGTGATATTCGTTCGATACTGTTCATCATTTTAAGCATTAAACCATCAACATCGTGTTCTGAAAGATATATAAAATAGTTACGTTTCAGTAAAATGATACTAATGAAAAACTTTTTATTCGAAAAAGTCAAGTTGACAAATTCAGAAAGCTAGAATAAACATTCTTTTTTCTATCATATAAAAGAAAACATTCACGTGAGAATAATCTCATAACTATTTTAAATATATAATGTTTCAAAAGATATGACCACAATAAAATCATACAATTTCATGACTGATGAATCTTCTTCAATTTTTTCGCTATTCTCAAAGGAAAAACTTTTAACACATTTTTTATGCTAATTTCATACGCAAGTTACAAAATAAAAATATAATCTCTAATTAAAAGATTAAACTTGATATCATTCACCACGTTTTAACAGCACATTTATCTCCAATATTGCTATTAACTGATATCTTACAGTAACATATACCATATCAATATAAATTGAAAAAGATTAATCGAATTGAAAAAATGAAATTATAAGAAAATTTTTATAAAAATGAGCTTCTGAAACTTTATATATTCATTAGTCATTGATGCAACGTGAGACGAGTAATAAATGAAACAAAACTCAAGTTGTTCACTACATAAATATCTAAGCCTTTATAATAATATATCAGTTCGTATGGATCAATCATAGAGTAATGACCAATTGACTGTATTTCCCATGCAAATAATTTGTCGTCATATGATATTGTATTAAGAATATCAACCAATAACCACCATTTCTCTTTCATTTTGAGAATAAAAACAACTTGAGCAAATATTGGTTGCTCATGAGAAGGTTTTAAGTCGATGACATATACAGCTGACCGACAATATTCAATGTTTTCATGAATCAATTTATTGCATTGACATAAATCTTTATCAAGATCTGTATGACCAAAATGATTCAATAACACAGTTTTCATTCGCATATTAAAACATGTACTTCGAATTCTTTTTATTCCCCCTGGGTACTGCAAAATTTTTAACCGATATAAGTGAGCAAATTTGAAGCATTGTTTGAGACGATAGCGTGTTGCGAGCATCTTCGGAATGTTTTTAAAATTATTCATTCTCATTGTGAGTTTCTTAAAATATGCATGACATGCTTCATACCTAAAACACCATTGTCTGGTTGATGGACCAAAATCATGTATTATTTGTTCATATTCACGAACAAAATGAGCTTTTGGAACAATTTTATTCGGAAAGTTAGTCAGCATTGTTTGATGAAATGTGTGGCATAGATCTCCAAGTACAGGTAGCCATTTGTTTCGAAACGGATATGATAAAACAAGATCTAAGATTTCACGTAAAATTTTGTAAACAATAAATGACGGTAAGTGATCAATTATATCATGAAAAATAATTGGAAACAGTTTGAAAATGCATAGTTTTTGAGCAGCTGTGGCAACAATTCTATTATCTTGAAGATGTTTTACGAGTATAGGTGGTGGTCGATTGCTGGTGTCAAAATATCCATATTTGAAATTTTCCATTCGTTCTTGAATACGCGCTTGAAAGACGAGAGAAAAAAGAGATCAGTGTGTTATAGTACTCGAAAATCATTGATTTAGAAATATCAAACTGTGTTTAACTGTGATTTCTATACAAAAATTTACAATTGTTAAGAAAGTGAATCAATTTTAATCAATTATAGCTGTCCTTGTTTAAATATATTCTCTTTAGCTTTACTGATTGAAAATAGCTTTTAAAGAATTGATTAAGTTGGCATTGGTTTCTGAATATTTGGCGATCTCGGTAAGATAAGAGACTATAATCACACGAAAAAGAAAGACAAGTAAATTCTATAAGAACTTTTTCATTGCATCAAAAAGTGATATACTTATCTATCTAAACATTTACTGTCCTTAATCGCAGTAATTCATTAAAACCGAAAACAAATGGAGAAAAGGTTTTAGAGAAATTACACTTAGACTATTTCTATATGTTTTTCACTGAACTATATAAAAGTACGACAAGTAGTCACAGAAAAATAATTAAAATTGATTCATGTTCAACAATGTATAACTCAGTTGGCTATTGTCATTCTTCTCTATAAAAATAGTTATCTATTTGAGAAAAAAATATAAAAAGTATAAAGATCAAATTAATTTTAAACTAGCGTTGAAAAAATCTATGACAATTTTGTATGATAGATAATCACACGGTAACTGCAAATAAAGAATTATTTCTCACCATATGTTATAAGACGCAGTGATGAAGCTTGTTTCAGTAGGGACATTACAATCATCGGACATATTCCTTCTATAAAATCATGCATGAGATCAGCAGGTAAAGATATTATTGGATGAAAACCGATAAGATCGTGCAGTGGACTTCGACCAACCACACCCATCAAGGATGACTTATTAGGATCATTGATAATCTCTTGAACTAGATTTTCGTGATCAACCATCGTTCGACTCTTGATTTGTGACAATGGAATTGGTGAATTCTTGTCCTCATATCTGATGTAGCATCTTCGACAAAAATATCCATTACTAAAACATGATTGAAAACCACCAACGAGATGAGATGCAAGATTGTCTGCAACGAGAGTTGAAAATGAAAATTTAAGATGAGTACCATTGATAACAAGTCCATAAAGTTGCAATTGATTTAAATTATTAATAATCGGCTGGAAGAAACGTTTCGCCTTGACGTTGTCCTCGAAAAATAGAAAATATAAGATATTGCGAGTTTATTATGATATGATGTCAATTCTTAAACGAAATGAACCAAGTTAAAATCTTATCCAACGTATATTAAATAGATAAAAGCAACGAAATTTATTGTATTGAACTGAAATAAATCAATATGATTTATTCGAAGAAATTCATTGTTTTGTCTCAAAACAACTGAAAATTTTCTTATTAGCAGCACCGTATGTCATTGTTTTTATTTGTCGTAAGAGTATTTATCTTTAGAATTTTACTTTCACAAATTCCAACTAATTGAATAAAATCAATTTTTGATCGATATTGCTCTGGAATATCTTCAAGCGAAAAATAAATCATACACATTTTATGTTGATTACGTTTTGATCCAAGAGGATTTGTCAATCCAATGTCATCTAGGTATAGTTGTAGTAATAGATTATCATGATCTAATCTACTACCATGGTATCCATCTCTTATTGAGAACATAAGATCAGCATCGTATTTTGTTGCTATTCGTTGTTGTTGAATATTTTTCAGAATTTCTAGAACAAATGGTTGAGAATCTAATATTGAGAATAATGTTTTATCAATTGGAATAAAGTAACCACATTCTAAAACTTCACCAGTAGATAATACAGTTATTTCTCCAGGTAAGCTATAACTGAAATATGTTTCATAGTGTTTAATGAATTGATATTCATTTTTGGTTATGGATTCGATAGCATCGCATATATTATTGAGTGTATGTTTTAATTGATCGAATTCGATAGTTTTTTTATTTTGTTCACGAGAAGACAATGATGTAGATGAGCAATTATCTTCAGAATAATAAAAAGTTTTTTTTTCTGATAAAACTGGTATATGCTGTATTAATGTTATAATAAAAGTAGAAATAATATTCATGACACTTTTCGGTGTGGGTGTGGGTGTGGATGCGAATAAAAAAAAGAACTCCACCGACACCCATACCCACACCCCACACCCACACCCACACCCACACCCACACCCTATCTACACGCACATTCATATTCAAACCAATTATTATTTTCTATGTCCTTTTTGCAGAACTGCAAATCTCGTGCACTGGAGTTTTGTCATTAAAAACGAAATTTAAATTTTGAAAAAGCTGTATGAAAGCACTTTATCAATGTTTGAGTAATTCTTTTCATATTTAAGTGCTTTTAATAAACGAAGAGGTACTGAATAATGCATTTTTATGATCGAAATCGAAAAAAAATTTGTCAACCAATTTGACCCGTTACGACCGGGTGTTGCCAAATGGCAACATGTAACCATTGGATACAAAAATTTTTTTTTTACTCTGAATATATATTTTGGTATCACTATGATAGAGCAACAAAAAATCTGCAAGACAATATTTTCTTACTGTCTGCCTTGCGGGAGCCGGCTGGAAAGGGTTAAACAAATAGTTATTTCAATGATCATATCTTGGTTATTTGTTTCAGAAAAGTTTCTCTTCTCAAAATGAATAATTTGAGATGCATCAAGAGCATATTTCTTGATCAACTTACACCCATTTGATGTTATTGTCGATAGTTTATTGAATAGAATAATAAAATATAAACAAAAGAAACAAGATTAAAATCATTTAGAATTTTATTTTAGTATAACATTTTCGAATCTATCAAAGAAAATGACAAAAATAAACAGCTATATTAATTTTATTGTCTAATGAACTAGCTATCAATATATCACAATATGAATAACATTGATAGGAATATTGTGTTTTTATTAATATTTATTGACAATGGAAAGCAAATAAAAAGAGACATTGAAAAGCGAATTGTATGAGAGAATGATTAGCAAAAGCTGATGATAGAAGGTTAATAGAAAAGATTATTTTTAGCTTAACAAAGCAAAAAATATTTGGAAGAAGCATTTATTTCAATGATAAAGAATCAGAATTGCCATTCGACTGTGAGAAAAGTTGATAAATGTTACGTATAGATTCAAGAAACAGTGTCACTTTCTATACAGCAGTAAACCGAACAGGATCTGGGCCAGATGCAAGGATTGAAAATCTTCCTTCTGTATTGCCCTCATATGTAGTTGCAACCAAAGTGTACCTTGCGGTAGTACTAATTACGAGGATCAAAAGAAATTGTGAATTGTCTGCATCGTCATCATTTTCTAGTATTATATTTGAAGCTGGAGCAGAAGGGTTGAAACTATTATTGTATATATACCCATATGTATCCATGCTACTATTACATATAATAAAGTAGAAGCCAGTTACAGTGACGTTAATACGAAAAGCTTGATAGTAGAAGTTTGCTGCTGTACAGTTATCACCACGACAAAATGTTGGGCTAGAGCTATTCAACGCTGATGAGTACTGCGAGGTTACATTCCTTACAGTAGTACCATTGAAAACTAATCAAAGAAAAACAAAAAGATCGATCTTAATTCAACTTCGTAGCGTCACTCTATGAGAATATATAGAAATTGAAAAGAACCATTTAGATAGAATTTTTTTATAATTAAATAGGAAATATATAGGACATTAGTCTTCATTAAGGATCATGTTCAAATACCCAATGAACTCTGTAAAAGTGTGACAAATTGTAGGCTATTGTTTTCTCCATGCTAACCCATGCAATATAAATGGAAAAAATTGCGTCGTGCTGTCAAAAAAAAGAAAGTAAACAATGTATTTTTTGAAGAAACGAAAAGTACTTTTTTAAATTAATTTTCCAATAGTGCCACATATACACATTCATATCGTTATTAAAAAGTTCAAATTGATCAAACAGGATAAGAAAATAATTCTTTTTTTGGATCTGTTTATATAAATCATGTCGTCTCATTTCTGTTATAGTATTAGACTTCTGTTAAAGTAAATAATCGAAATGTGTACAATTACAGAAAGTTGTTACGAGGACTCCAGCGAGATTCAAGTGTGAAAAGAGGTGTGGTTGCTGTCATTATACGGAAGATATTGATCAACATGTGCTTTAGTCTATTGATCAGTACTTATTATAAATCAGTGTGAAGGATTAAATCTGGTGTTCCTAAAATAGTTCAGTGATTATGAAAGAAAGATAAAGAATAACTTCGTACCTACGATTGGGTTTTACGATAATTCTGAAATAGACATTTGTCTCGTAGATGTGCCTGGCATAATCTACGAGGACTAAGCAGTCACAGGAAAATAACTGCCACAGTATAAGAAAAAGAAGACGTGCTACTCGAATTGTTCTCAAGTTTTATGATTAACAAGGATCGGATATTACTCCGATATATTTCAGTCTGCTATGTATCATGTTCATCGTAACTGTCATTTCGATGGAAAGGGAGCACTATAGAGAATTATGCGATAAAAGTTTTTTTCTTGAGCTTATATTTTGTCTTTTTAAATGATGTATAACTAGGTTGAATGTTATCTCATATGATAGCGCATTAAATACGATACAGAATGAAGAATGACTTTCTATCAAAAATACTTTAAATTGTTTTCTCATTTGATCTCTGCTATATGTTCCTTAAGAAAAGGTAGGGTTTAAATTTTCATTTGTATACATTAACATCTTTATAGATTACATTTTATAAAAAGAGGATCACTGATTTGCTGCAAGAGTCATCATAAAATTAACAAAAAGGTAATTAAATTACATTCCTTTCATCACCTTATGAAAATTAGAAAATGAGTAACATTCGTATGTAGAATCACTTTCATCCGTGCATTGTGTTAGAGACACCAACGATAATATTGACATCAAAGCGTAAGTTAACTTTTTCTGAGACATGTGACAATTTTCGTCAAAATTTTCTTTTGTTTCGAAAAATAGGAACATACAAAATAGTTCTTGAAAAATAGAACATTATAGAAGGAATTTAAAACTACAAACATTGTAGAAAATATAGAGCGGCCACAATGTTACATTTTGACAACGAAAATAAGAAACGAAGCTTGAGAAGTAGAGGTTCGAATTTTTTAGTGTGGTCTCCTAGCAGTTAATGTGTTCATTGATTTATTCACTATGTTGATCGTCATGATTTTAATTAGAAAGAGCAGAACGTACGTATAATGCACAGAGTTTGAAATATTGAGCTTGTATGTAAAGAAAATTTTAATGCGTTATGGAAGTAGGAGTTTTTAGATGAAATAAAAAATGATTTTTGTGAGATATTTACATTTTGATTATTGAGCAAAAAATATAAAAGAGTTAAAATGCTACTTTCAAGGAATTAACAAGGAATACATATTATTACGACAAAATACCAAAAACAACAAACTTTAAATAATCATTCGAACTGATAAGGAAGTGATATTTTCGGAGCAGTGACCGTCAGCAGCTCAGGAATGTCCTAGTAAATTATATATTACGCATCATGTTATAAATGTTTTCTTAATTAAAATCTTTTATCTTTTGTACAATTACATTTTCTTTATAAACAGTAATTAGAAATCATTTACTAAATCAAAACATGAATCTTTGATATCAGTTGTCATGTCAGTGTAATTCTACCAGCTAGTGATGATTTTCATGTTTACATTGAGTTCATAGAACTTGCATATATGATATTCATTCTAATTCATCATGTTCAATGTGATCTATTTCTATTCCAAGAAGATTGAACACCTATCATCGCATCATAAAGAAGTAAAGTAAATAATTAAAAAAGTGAATCGCAATCCAATGCTAAATAGGGATGAAAAACTTTGAAACAATCAAATGATGATATTCAGTCACAAAGAATCACTAGCTTTATTGACAGATATATTGTTATTGTATTAATATACTAGTAGAGTCATGCACCCATGTTCAAAAAAGGCAAGATCTTAAATCAACAAGCATAATGTCTTCACCAAGAATGCATTGAAATGACACTATTTTTACTCGATTCTAATCTGATTTTCACTCGTCAACTTGATTTTTTTTTATTATCAAGCGTTTTTTCTTAAATTTTTTTCTAATAGATTAAAAAGACCTGTCGATTTTTATTAATTAAAATTTGTTAATGACTTTCACTCGAAAAATAGTTTGAAAAAATCCTAAAAATTCGAAAATAAAAAAATATAGGTTGAAAATCGGATTCTAATTGATGAAAAATTGTACAATTTCAATTAATTTTGAGCGGGATTCATGATTGTTATTATACATGGATAGTATTCTTTTGAAATGATATTAAAAAGGTATGAGCCCTAAATTCAAATAAGAACAACATTTTTTATTCCCTTTTCTGAAAGAAAGGGTTATACGGCTGTAAATATCTTTAACCTTTGTCTGTCTCTCTATCTGTTTGTCCTAACCAATCAGAAAATAGCAATGGTTCGACCGATAAGACTAGTCTTTAATGTTCCGTAAAAATCTTCATGAAAAGTTTTGGGGTCTGGGATCTTCATGGCATCATTAGCTTTGGATGATTTTTCAAAAAAGTTTCAGAACAAAACTACATTTATTTCACAATGAAGTATCATTCTTTCAGGAAAGGATTAGCGAATCTGTAGGATGAGTGCTACTTGTAAGCCTAACAACCCATTTCATAGTCGACCTCAGTTTATTTGTCCCGAAAGCAGGGCAGGACAGGTCGAAAACAAAAATACCCTGTGACGGTCTCTGTTTCGAAGTATCACTCCTGACAAGTAGTAACAAAGACCTTAATGACATATATACCTCACAACGAACATTTTTGCCTCAACTCAAATAAATTATTTTACAACAAAACATTTAATGATCTCTGTAACTGTACAGATTCATCTTGCAACAATTATTTCGATTGCTCAAGGAAGTTCTCTGAAATAAATTGAGTTCTTACTTGATGAACTCATTGGAGAAAATATAACCGGTGCTATACCAGTTGCAACAATGGAAAATGGTCCTGCTAAATATGGATCATGTGTTGTTACAACCACAATGTATCGTGTCGGAGCTTGAAGATACATCGAGATCAGGAAATTTTTACTGGTAGGGCTATCATCATTCAGTGCCAAGAGATTCGTACTTATAGAACCAGAATCAAAAGTATTGTTGTATAAAAAACCATATGTGTCCATGTTACTGTAAGTTTCGATGGCATAATTTCCACTCATGGAAACATTCACTCGGAAGGCTTGATAAGAATAGATTGGTCCTGGACAGAAGGGTATACGGCAATATCTTTGACCCATGAAAACGAAGGCTGATGCATAAATCGATTGTACCGTTGAGGAAGTAACCACTGAAAGAACAAAATGCAATCAAACTTTATGTGCAAGTTTTAAGTGTTCGATTTTCCGTCGCTGGCAGTTCTTTATTAGATTCCAGAGGTAAAGGAAAATTAGGAAGTCAATAACAGTAAAAAGTAAGATTGTGATGTTTGGGAAACGATAATATTCTCTTTGTAGCCTTCAAAGTTTCGGACTTGTCCATTCCAAGTCTTTATAATCCCTCAAGGTACCGCGACTTATAAGACTAAAAACATTAACAACAGTATGGGTATCGATGAAAATGTCATCTGTATGAAAGGAAAAGAAGACGAATAGACTTTTGAAAACTATTCCGGAATATATGAATACTTTTAGTTTTTATTTCGTTTCATAGAGGGTATTCTAGATTAAACGAAACTCAGCTAAGCATTTTATGGTATGTACTTGAAAGTACTTGTTAAGAATCAAGTGAGGCATCATCATCTTATAATTAGATAGAAAATTTGATTATAACATAATCGTGTGACGCGTGATACTGGCTGTCGTAAATCGATTACTTACAAAGTAAGGTTTCCAACTGATTCCACCGTTCTAATTGCTATTTTATTTATATGCAGAGTGTATTTATCTAAGAAAACATCTAACATGGTTGGGTTCAGGGAACTGCTTTCAAGCTTTATCGTCATTGAGTTAACTTTTCGGCTTTATACAAGATAATAACGGAGAAAATAGACAGTAGAATTGTAATATAAACTATTTTGCTCATATAAATTCGTTTACCAATATTCCATTGCTTATAAAGTGCCAATAGAAAGAAAAGTATTCTGCTTCATATGTTGAACTTCGCAGGAGTTGAAACATTTTTGTACTTTATCTTCTAATAAGTCAGGTACTTATACTTGAGTAGATTTTTACTTGAAACCTTGTTTCTTGATTTTCCTATAATTATCTCCCACTAGGCCAAAAGAGAAAACAATGGATTGTGAAGAAGAATACCCCGCCTTTCGGCTACCTTGCGGTATAGGGTGCTGTCAGAGGACAGTTTCGAGAAGCCCGATATTTTTCTACATCTATTACTAAATGTAGCTCTGGACAGAAGTCCGGCCTGACTCAGAGTTCTTCTCGCTTAATCTCTTAAGCTCCCCATACATACTGACTAACCACATACTAGTCACAAGGACCATTTAGTGTATTTCAACAACGTAGTCAATTTGTTGTTGAATGGGTGGTCCGAGACAAAACAGCCGTTAGTGACTTGTTCAAGGTCATTCTACGACTAGTGGATCCGAGGTTCGAACACAATATCTTATGGATATGTGTCGAACAACTTAACCATTCAGTCATAGTGGCAGGGATTGTGATCTTTCAAAGAATTTCGATCATCCCAAAATCTTCTTTGATATTCTTTTAGATTAATGCTGCCAACATATAGATGAAATATTATTGAAAAGCTTGTTAGCATAACTCCTGTGGAGCTGAAATGTGGAACTTACGTATACACTTGAACTTCTTTATACTAATATGATAAGTATAGATAGTATAAAATCACGAATTTTTAAATTTTCTGACAGGCGCCCTTATCTTTCGTCTTCTTTGTTGCAAGTCGGTCAATAGTTTTTATTGTTAACAATCCTTTTTTTTAAATTTTACATTTTTCTTACAAGAAGCATTGAAGTATGCGGCGAATGAAACTATTATATATACATATATATATATGTATATGGATGCTCATTATGTTAAACGTGGTCGCTAAGGTCTGTCATGGGGCCTATNTTGTCGTTTGAATATCTCAGCAAGAGAACAGTTTCAGAAGCTGACATTTTTGGCGTTTTCATATCTCACTTGGGGTTATATGCATGCAAAATTTCATTGAAATCTGTAATATTAATCAAGCAGCGCTGGTTATCGCTATTGTGAAATGATTCCTCGGTAGAAAAAAAAAACTTTTGAAGAAAATTGATCTGTTCCAAATCTCACCATGAGTCGATTTACATGCAAAAGAGAAAAAGTAGAAAAAAATGAACTTCGGCTTTTTATGACAATTTGTTCGCTTTGTCACTGATCAGAAGGCACTTCTTCAGAATATGTTTAGCTTAATAAAACAGTAATTGATAAAAAAATTGAGAGAAGGAAAGATGGAAACAAATTTTCTTTTTAGTAATCAATAGTTGATGAAGTTGACTTGAAAACGTATTATTCCAGTTTTGGAACTGCTTACGTGATTTTGATTTAGCGGTCGATCTAGAAATGCTCACTCGATTGATTGATAGATATGAAAAGATTAAGTTCTATCTCGTCTCTCATTTTCAAATCTCTCTATGGTACTTCTCTTAATTCAAATCATTTATAGTGGCCCAATGATGATGATTGTTGGAGTCTTCTCGAACATATTCTTGTCTTTCAAAAGTTGAACTGTCTAAATGTGAATATAAAATATTTCAATTGAGGTTTTAGATCTTCTATGAACTGATTGAACTAATCTTGATCTCGATCAATTTATCACAACGACAACAATGAACAGTAAGTGACTTCAAATTTGATGGATCCATTAATGAATGGATTCATTTAACGGGATTGTTTTACACTAAATACTTCTTCATAAGTTCATTAACGAGTTGTTGAAAAATTATCTATTTTCAACGTGTTCTCAATGCAATGCAAATGTGATCTCCTTCTTTATCTTTCATAACCCATAATAGAGATATCACAAAGATTGAAAAAATTTTGATTACTGGGAGAATATGTACTCCCTACATCATTCCCATTAAAAGTGTGTTCTGTCTAGACATTAAGTAGAGAAAAACGATATTGGATCATTCCATGGTTTCCATTAGTTTTTATTTATCAACCTTAGTATTTCTCCGGTGATCGGATGCAAATAATTCAGAGTAGCTCAAAAATAATAATCATTGGAATTCTCTTGGAGATATTCGGATGGTGGAAACATCAAATTGAGACAAACTTCTATGAATGAATAAGGAATGTACCGATTTCGTTTCTCTATGGATATCATAGTCATCGAAGTTTTCAAGATATATCAGCATAAATGATATTTGTGATTGTTGAATCGTTGAATATTGATTACATTAATACGAGTTCCTGAGAGAATCGTGCAACGTAACCAGCATTCAACGATTGGGTATGACTGAAACGAAGATCCACAACTATACCACCCCACACCCACACCCTTTTGGTGTGACTTGAATACCTTTCATGGATTGATTTTAATGCGAAATATATCATTTTCACGAGTGAAAATCTTGAAAGCATATATGTTTTTATCTGTTTTACCATCATGTGTCGTCTTTTTATCATGATTATCGTTATTTCATGACCAAAATATATTAAAATTATGTCAAATACATATTTTCTTTGAATTTTTTTTATTTCTTGGGAAACTTTGAAATCCCCTTTCCTACCCACTGAACATAAACCAGCAAAACTACTTCACGAGATCGTCCACCGGACAGAGCCTAGCCAACTGAGCTCTCCACCAAAGAGTTTGATCATAATTAGCGGCCTCCATCACTGTCAAAATCCTGGTTCTACTACTGGATTTCCTCAAACTAGTGCGACTTGAAAAGGCTCATAAATCAAGCATAAACATGAAAATTTTGAAAAGAACATATTTGTGGAGATAAAAATGATGACCAACGTCGAGTGAATTACTTTATATTGATGGCATACCTGATTATTAATACAGAGGTATGAGGTTTTCCTCGATCGTATTAGCCTTCTTTTCTCCCATTCTAAATATCCATGAACTGTTTCTTCTCTGAATGATTGTTTAATCACGGCTTGAAATCAGTACATGAAATCCTACTGATGGATCGAGCACCTGTATCACGTCGTATAGTATCTGATATTATTTGATGAAAATCGAATGAAACGAAAAAATGTTCATGGGGAAAAGTAATCGGTTAAACGAGAACATTTATTTAAAAAAATAAAAAGCAGAGCGAAAATAAAAAAATAGTTGGACAAGTAAAATAGCAAAAACAAAACTTTTGATGAAACAAATAGAAAAATGTGAAGGTTTTCTAAAATCTACAAAACGAATGAAATCAACTTCGTAAGATCAATCGCTCGGACTCCAAAGATTCTGCCTCTCACAATTCATTTTCATGTGATTGTTGAACTACAGAGTCATCTAAGTGCGTGTCGTCGATTAAAATCACTTTCGACATGATACCATCAAGGCATAACAATGGTAAAATTTTTCTTCTGAACAATGCATTATGTCATCCTCATTGGTGATCGATTCTAACATGAGTATTGACAGAATTATACGAGAAACAAACGAAACATCAAATGACTTGGCGGTTGGTAAGCATGTTCTTGATTAACTTATTTTTTAATCTTTCTTTTAAAATAAAATATCTATTTAGATAAGAAAAGAAAGTATTCTCTATTAGCAATAAAAACAAATGAGTCAGAGAATTGTTTTTACATTTTAATTACGAACGGATGTAAAACACAATTTTGTGAAATGGTCCTGTCATACAATGATACTGATTTATCCAGTTCATATGCTCTCGCAACAAATTGACAATTATTATCTGGCCACCATCCAATACGAACGTCGTTTACAGCTGTATTGTAACAAAAATTTTCTCGAATGAGACATTTTAGTGCTTGTAAATCAAGATAAACATACAGTTTCGCATCTTGATTATTGTAAGCAACACATATTTGATGGAAAGCCCCATTATAGAGTGTGTTCTGATTAATAGGAATGTGAAGATTGTCATACAAACTATACATTTCAGACATATTCACATGTTTAGAATTTTCAATAGCTAATGAGAATTGCTTATTGCAACCTCTGCTGCATTCCACGTTATTTCTAATGAACCAATTGAAACAAGAATTTTATCATCATTTACAGCATCGACCTGACGTAATGCATAAATACTACGACTGGCATCACCATTAATACGTGTATTGCCATTTGAATATGTGAAAGAATAGAATTTTTGTTCTACATAATGAAATAGAAAACTTCAGTGTGAATATGAAGTGAAACTACGTCTCAAAAGTGAACATGACGATTATCAAGAATAAGAGGAAGTAATTAACAACTAAAATTTTTAGAAAAAATATCATTATGTCAGACTATCAGTCAATCAAATGAATATGCTTATTATTTTTCTTTTTATTTCATGTAGCCTAAGTTTCTTAGGAGTCGAATCTACATTTTATTCTGTATCAAATGAATCATTTTTGATGAATTCCTAAGCTGATCAAAACCATAAAGCTTAGACATTTTTTTTTTCGACAGTAAACGATGCTCATCTTCGTGATCGATGATGAACATTATCCATTTTCAGTACACATGTCAAAACTGTTACATGCAGCGTTTGGTGCGCAAATTTTTGTTCTACTCAATGTTGAGAATTCGTATCATGTTTGACAGTTGTTTCTAGTATTGCTACATAATGGGTGAAAACAATCAATTTATTACCTTACCTTGCATAATTTGGGTATTGACATGCATGAACACAAGTGAAATGTATGCTAGTTATATCTTATTATTAAGTGACAGAAAGAGGCAGATTGTGATTGTTTTATAGATGAATGGTACATCAGTTTCTTTTTTTCGTCAAGCATATTATATTGAATACCAACTATTCAAGATATATTGATATTATTTGCTTTTTTAACACACAATATTGCGTATTTTTAATAGTATCATATCTAAAGCACTGTGGAATAGATATTTTTGCTATTGGTAGTGAGTCTGACGATATCGCGCGACAGAAAATATGTTCTCGTGAATATGCTTAATATTAATATGTATATGTTCTCTCTACAAACTGATAGATACGGGATTAATGTGGCAATGACACATTGATTTGTATACTTTCAGTGAAGGCAATTAGGTAAATCTAACTCAAAGACACATTCATTTGTTGACAACTGATCTATCTAGGGGTTGTTTCTTGAAAATACTTATGAAAGTATGAAAATATGTTAAAGTTTCAAATCGTTGACAACACCGTCTTTCTGATTGCCTGCCTTATCTAGTTATTCAATGTTCTATTCTGTATTCACAGTTAATTTGTCAATTTTATTCAATAGATCCATAGTTGAATGTGTACAGTTGCGGCTGTTAGTGTAAACGCACTTAATTAATTCAGTTCTAAGCATCAAATATGTATATGATGTGAAATTTGAAATACAAACTGAATATCTTAAAGTCAGATCAAATGTCGAGGAAAAAACTAATCACGAAGCAATGGCAATCAAAGATGTGTATAGTTGGTGGTGAGGCCGACTCGTGACACTGAATCCAGAAGGCTTAAAAAAACTAAATCGACTCAACTGCTTTTCAGTAAATGTTTCAATAAAGAAATGCAATCGAATATGATCATACAAAAATCTAATCGCAAGAAAAAAAATTCAAAGTTGCATTGGAGCTTTTTTACTGACCTAGGATAACAGGTTAACAGGATTAAATATCCAGTGCTACGAAATTATCACAAGCACAGACTCTTCATTTGCTATAAAAATTCTCCTTCGCTCAACTTGCTCTCCGAGAAGTGCTTTGATGCGTCGATCTGTGTATCCAATGCCACTTGAAGTCTCACATATATTTTTCAATCAACATTATTTATAATTGCATAAAGATGTCGTAAATCTCCATACAATATAATAATGAATAAAACCTTTCTTTTTTCTTTTCTTCTCCTTTTTCTATCTCTCTTAGCCAACCTTTCATACATAGAGCTAATAAACTTCGATGTTAGAAAAAAAACAACATACCATATGCTGCATATGCTTAGCACAAACATAGTGATAGATAAACGCTCGCGTCACGTGTGAGTGCTCTCTCTAAATTGAGAGATACGTTATTTTCTTTGTTACTTTGTATTTATCACCGATGCATATTTTTTGATAAATAACAATCAACTGCGTCGATATCGCTTAATTTCTATTCGTGTATAGGATTTGAATGATTTGTTTCTGCAGAGGCTCATCAATGATGAATAGTGCTCGATCCAATCATTTTCTATTCAATGATAACATTTTTAACAAAGAACCCCACACATATTAGTTATCATCAGTAATCGTAGTCTTCTATACATTTAAATCGTCAAGAGCTGTTTTGGTAGTATTAACAACCTAGTGAGATACAGAGCTTCCATATTTGATATCAATAACTATTAGCGAAAGCGTACATAAAATGACACTTGAGACTCCAGATTCTCATTGCCACTTGGTTCAAATCATGCCAACTAAAAGTCATAGGAGTTCTATGATAATCAAATTATTGGAATCATCGTAAAATTGAAATATCATCATATTCACACTCACACTCCAATATGAACCGTTCCTCCTACTACAAAGATTATTATGGAACCCTTACTTTACATGCTGAATTTTTATATTTTCTCCAATATTAATCAACAATAAATTAGATAAATAAGAGACAAGAAGAAATAAGTATTTCTCACATTGGTTTTTGCTTTACATAAATATAAATATAAATGTAATAGATCATTTAACATTTGTTATCCAATTGAATTGAAGTAGGTAGACATGACTATTGAGCTAGTTTTGTATACAATTCTGTTTGTAATATATCTTTCTAGATATTAAACCAACAGCATTTTAGTTACCATGACAACGACAGATGCTCGAAGTTTTTATGATACAATTGAACTCATATCAATTAATGGAATTCAAAAATCGAAACAGAGAATCGATTATATAATTATTAAAGCATTTTTAGCTGGTGTTCTTCTATCATTTGGTGGTCTGCTTCTCTTGATTGTAGGTGGTGGCAGTGCTCCACTAGCTCAGAATTTTGGTCCTAGTATACACAGATTGATGCAAGGCACCGTATTTCCTATTGGTCTCGTTCTAATTGTTGTTACTGGTGCTGATTTATTTACTGGAAATACCATGATATTGATGATATCAACATTGCGAAAAAAAACAACATGGTTTGATCTTATCTTTTCATGGATAGTGTCATTTTTTGGAAATCTTGGCGGTTGTATATTTTTTCAGTGCATACTTGTTTACTATGCAGGTCTTCTTTCCAATGAACCTTATCGTTCATTTACTGTGCAACTCGCCGAGACAAAAGGTAACATTAAATGGCATGAAATATTCTTAAGAGGTATTGGTGGTAATTGGCTTGTATGTCTTGCATTATGGTTAGCTACAAGTGCACGTGAATTACATTCAAAAATAATCGGTATTTATCTACCTATCTGCCTTTTTATTGCTGTTGGATATGAACACTCTATTGCAAATATGTTTACAGTGCAAATGGGTATGATTCTTGGTGCTAATTTGTCCGTTGGAAAATATATTTTACGTGTATTGATACCAGTTACGTTTGGAAATATTATAGGTGGAGGAGTTTTTGTTGGTTTTGTGTATTGGTACCTTTATTTGGCGCAAAATCCCAACACTGATACTCAAATTAATGATGGACTCCTGACAAGTGATGTTTATCAAAACGTAAAACAGCCTAATGATTTAGATTCATCTCAACAATCGTAGTTTAGTTTATTATTATCATAAATTCTGAACAAAACTTGATGAAGTATTACTATTTTGTAAAAATATAAACTCCAATATGTATTAATAAAGCTCGAGTCAATTAGTTTTCTACTGTTGGTTCTTCCTTTTTATATAACAATGGAAATATCAGATTAACGGAGTTGACTTTCATCCTCAGCAAAATAATTTCAAGTTTTCAGTTTTTTTTTGCTATAGTGAAGCTTCAGTCTTGTGTACCTAATCATATGATAGAGCTTGTTTTTCTTTTGCTGGAATATTTTTAGAGTGGAAACGATCATCTTTACAACTATCATAGTACACATTTGATAAAGATATTTTGAAATATAACGATCATGTATTGACACAGGTGCTTCATATCGATTTTGCATGTTCTCTAACGAGTCAAGTTGGAAACTATTGTGCACCCTTAAGTATACAAAGATGGTAAAAAATGCTCTTCTATGTGGAAAGAGAACAGATGAATGTATTGCTCGAGAGATGTAAGCCATGATTGCATCGTTGACTTTGAATAAAACTACTTAAAATATTTTCCTTCAGCTGGAGAAGTTGACAGTCTTTTGGCTCTATAGTACACTTAGTGCGATCAAAATTTCATAAATTCACAAGTGGCTAGAATCTATCGTCGCGTCCATTCAAACTTTTGTAGCAGTTGAAAAATGCACAGCGTGTCTGTTTGCAACGACAATCGAGAAATTGATATTAATCGTCAATGTAGAACTTGTACAAAAGATTGTACCCCAAACTCATCATCTACAGTCTATTATGACGATCTACGTGTATGGTGCCCATCCCGAAAAGCCCGAACAATGGTTTAAGGAATTTCCTAAAGTAAATAACGACGGCTCAACTTTACAAAAGATCAGAGATCTATTATGAACGTTTCCTAGCACTATGAATTTATTCAAAATTAAGTATTTTAACAAGAAAGTCTAAGTTTCGAATGAATATATTCAGCAGTTCAATGTTCGTAGGATCTCGTGGTTCGATAATTGGGATACCTTGCGAAAATTTGACGATTAGTGTGCAATCTCTTTGAAGTATCTCTATCATTAACTGATATAGATATCAGAGATGGGATTAACGCGTGGTTTTTTAAAATTAAGCCGAACCAAATTGCAAGGAGCATCTTACACTGCCTCATTTAAAGGATCTTTTCGTACATTAAGGACATCCTGAATCAATAGAGAGAATTCTCTGCTTTGTGATTCTATGAAAACTCCAATGATTTCACTTCTATGATTACATAGAAATAGGTATAGTACGTATATCTATTGATCTGTTTAAGTGCATTATGGAAGATTATTCGTTTCAGTTAAATCTTATTTCTGAAGTATTTATCCTCATAGAATGAAAAGTATAAGTTAGATCTAAATAAATCGGCCTACGCTTTATTTGTAATAGTGCAAATTATTAAATTATCCATGTCAAAAGACGGTCGCAGACAAAACGTTTGAGAGCAATTTGATTTTCGACGTTTTCATAGGTTGGATTTATGGATAATGACACTGTTGCAGAGCACAATATAGTTATAGTAGAGTATGTACTTAAATGGTGTAGTGTCGATGTTTTTTTATATTGATGCAAAAGCCCACTTTATAGTTCCGACTTAATCAAGATGTTTCTTTTGAATATTCTTCAACAGAGACAATTTTACTACAAAAAAAAAGATATTTAATTCTAATGTTTTTGATGCCCATCACACAAGTAAAGACATTGAATATAAAATATATTCTTTTTAATGTCTTCAATAAACTCTCTTTCATGGTTCTAGTCTGAAATACTTTTACGGCATAGTTTTAGCTAGTAGACTAAAAAATATTGTCAATCACGTTATTTCATCTTGTTCAAACTGAACCCACCCCCACCCCAAATTTGATAAACATTGCTAAAAATTTAAGCACTTTGGTCAGTCATTTACAGGAATATCTTACGTCATTTGGATTTCTTCGATTGTAATAAGTTCTATTCGATGCTTTATGATCAAACTGAAACATTGATTTGAAAGTTAGATCGTTTATTGTGAAGAAAACAGAATTGAGAAATGAGAATTCAATGCAATAGAATCGTGGAAATTTTACGGGCTCAAGGAATGGAGAAACATTTGGTGGTGCTTTACAAAACTGCACGAGTATGTCAATGTTCATTTTCCAGCCTATTTTGATCGGTCAGATAAGAATCAGATTGCAGCCAACATATAATCTCAACAAAAACAGAATGAAACAGTTCTTTGAAAACAGATTATAAAATGATGTCGAGTTAACTTCTAGATTCTCATAATCCTTGTTTTCAATGAATTGATAAATCGGACTACCTAGCTACTCTTCCTTCTCGATAGGTCAAGAAAATGAACGAATCTTAGAGTACTTACTATTTGAATTTGAAACAGTCAAATAAAGTAAAAAGAAAAGAATTAATTTTTATATATAATGCGTGAGTATCTGTCAGATCAAAACCATCCTGTCCGAACTTGATGAAGTCATCGATCAATTCAAATTGGATCAAATCCGATGGCGATGGCAAGGACAAGCAAGCGAGTCGCTTCCAATCAGCATAATAAATACAATTAGAAATGGGCAAACATCGAGAGAGATCGATGGTGGTTTTCTTCACTTTCAACATCTCATCGATGTTCTCCTATGCATGGAAACAAAAACGAATGAGAGAATCGAATTTATCCAATATTGTCGCCAGTTATATAATGGAGATAAAGCAAAAATACGCATTATCGATCCTTTTGGAGAAACTTACAACAAAGAAGAAGCTCTAGTATGGTAAATAGTATACATTCACTGTTGTCTCAAACTACTAGATCTTTGCATTTAGATAGCTTCTCATTTCAGCTATGTTTATTCATGGAAACTGATTTTCAGACACCTGAATACTTAAGTTATCTTTTGGGATCGTAGCCAAATACTCTAAGAAAAACATTGTTTTTCATTTTTCAGAAAAAAAAGTTTCGTTACAATGATGTCAATTACTTCGTTTTTTGCCATTTTTTATTTCATGAGCGAAAGACAAGACCGGTACAGATCTAAACGCTGCTTCGAGAAAATTGTCTCAGAACATCGAGTGCGATTCCTACCCCTCCGAAAAATGAAAGTTAGTGATATTTTAACTGTGAAATACACACTTTGGTAGCGAATAGAACGGAGAATAATTTAGACGAGACAATGGACTTGATGACTGTAAGTTAGAGAAGACAACTTTACAGCACAGCAAGTATTTGTGAATGTATATGTTTTAGGTATACGAAAGAATGGCTGATTTACACAATGTTGAACACGGCTCTTCGCACACAAAATATCGAGCTAATCTTTCTCTTTGGATTTTTCATTCGAGATCTTGATGAAAACCTTCGACTGTTACTATCGACAAGTTTATCTCGATTAATTCTTTTTTCTCAACAAGCCTTCATCTGAACGTGACAATGATGTTTTGCGATGATTGCACTTCGCCTGATGATGGTCGCAAACGAGTTCTGCTTGAAATTGAAGTCGATTTTCATATTCTCGAAGCGAAACCTTTTGCCAACATTTTGTCGATTTCTCACTTTACTCAAGTATAAGAAATTTTATTCATGATCAATACTATTTTCAAAGTGAAGTCTTTAAACTCAGACAATCAACGAATAATCATTCATCGGCCTGTATGCAACGAAGCGATCAGAACGACGGTCAACTTGCACTAGGTGATGTTCTACTTGGCATGGATTAACTGGATGAAGCAGATCGATTCTACATATGAGTAATGAGTGAATTTCAACCAGGCGATATCTTCAATTATTATAATCATCGTGGAATGGTCGCAGCCGACAGAGGAAATTATAGGTTAAGCATTGAGTATTTTCAAAACGCACTCGCAAACGCCAATCCTGATGATCCTCCGAACATGGCCGGGACATGTAACAATATGGCCAATGCTTATGAACAACTAAATGAAATAACAAAAGCTCTCTTTCGCTTTAAAGAAGCTCTGATCATTTACAGAAGACTCTATAATCTCAATCATCATTTCAATGTTGCTAGATGTTTAAACAACATCGCAACTCTCTATGCAAACATGAACGAGTACCATGAAGCAATCAAGTACTTTGGCACTGCCCTGACAATCCAACAAAAAATCTGTCCTAACAATCATCAAGCTATTGCTCTATCCTATATGAATATTGGCAATGCATATGCCGATCTTGGTCAATGCGAGAAAGTCGTTGAGTATTATGATCGATCCCTGAAACTCTACCCAAACTCTGTTCCTCACGATCATCCTGATCTTTACCGACTATACTGTAACATGATTCGGATCTTTGAAGAAATGAACGATTATTCAAAGATTCTAGCAATATCAGAGAAGATTCTCTCATTTTATCTCGAAACTCTTTCATCAACCGATTCTCGAGTTCTCAATATCCAACAAAACATCGAACGAGCAAAGCAAAAAATTGAACTGTCATTGACAACCCACAAAACTTTGATCGCTGAATCGAATTAGATTCACCGTCACGACCGTCAGAGAAGATAAAACTGTGAAAGCAGAGTGAGATCGCTTGTTCTTCAAATGTCATTATTGACATGATGTTTTTCGAGCAATAAGGATTTTATTCTCTCAATCCAATACACTCGTGTTGAAAGTCTTATTTAATATCGAGAAATGCAAGTCCTTGTCACGACATTTCTACATGTCATAGTTACATGCTCACTTTTGAAAGCCTTTGATAATTTTTGAATTTTCGAAAACTCATCTAGATACACAGCAAAACAAATTAATATGTCTTAGGGCTATCATTTACCATTTAATTTAAAATAAATGTAAATCGACACCCCTAATACGTATATACACGTATTTTGTTAGTCAGAGCCTGACATCTGAGCACAGTTTAATGTATTGGTTACTTGTTTCTCTTCTCTGTTCTGTTTTCATTCTTTTATATGCGTAGTTGAGAAAAATGTGTTATTGGTAAAATTGTAATTTCTTATGCTTGGATTTGTATTTGTTCCTCGTTAGATATGAATAAGTCGAAATCGTGAGCTTGATTTAAGATCAAATGCATGAAAAGATAATCATAGCATCACCTTAACCATTTGATTTCTGTTTATAAACGTTCTCATACTGCTTTGTCCAATATTTCTGATTCTGAGTCATGCGCATGCATCATCATTTTTTTCTTTTCATTATTATGAAGCGATATGAATTGCATACTGTTGAAAATAGTATGACTATTGTAATAGAAATGGGAAAATTACCTTAGAAAGGATGCTCTACTGCTTCGATCAATTTTGTTTTCGATAGTGGCTGTCACTCAAAGTGGGAAAAAAATACAACGTAGGAAGAAATATTTTTCAGCTTGTTTCGTTTTTCTTTTATACTAAACGAAAGAGAACAAAAAATCGATGCAGGATTGTAGACCATGATTACCATATATTTGTAATTGCAAAGTGCACATTAGATCACGTAATTATCCATACTTTACTTCTTAATTCTAGATGACCTCTAGTATGAATCCCTTCGATCGTTTGCCTGATGAGCTGGTCGAACAGATTTTTCTCTCAATAAGTAACCTACCGTCTCTCACGAAAAATAACCACGTCAGTATCGTGCCAAACTCACTATACTTCGACTATTCGATTCAGCAACCTCTATTGCAACAAACTTATGCTAATCTTCTTTCCATCTCACTTGTCTGCCAACGTTTCCATCGTATTCTTAAATCATCGGATTTTTGGCAAGAAAAATGTCGTCACGATTTTGTCTTGCTGCCTACCCAGGTTTTTCCTTGCGAATTTACCGCCTATGAAAAACTCTACATCAACAATCCTTTTCATCCATCATACAATCTAATCATGGAGAATAAATGGAGAAAATCTTCTTACACGGATTCACGAATTGAATTCATTCCAGTTGGCAGCGACCGACTCTATGATGAATTCAATCGTCTATCATCCTGCCGTGTGACATCTTATACCTGGGGACAATTCTTCCAGCGAGATATTCAACTTCTTGGCGACAAACTATCGTGGCATGATGTAAGTTATCGATGAGATGTCAAAGATTCACACCATCGTTCGTACCTATTACAGAATCTAGGGGAATCTATGTTCTTACTTCGAACGCATAGAACAATTTTGTCGGGTTCTCTTAAAAGTTTTTTTCTAGTTGGTTTGTATAACGAGCATTCTAAATTTAAAAGCTTTGGAACAAGATTAAGGGGTGAGAAAGTATCCTCGCTCAATTTTCTTTACGTTCTAAGAAGTAGTAGGAGAGACTGAATGTGAAATATAATGATATAATTTTACTTCTAGCTTGCTTGTCTACATCCAATAATTGAATTCTCGATATGCGTGGCTCCACGATGGGATTGCGCTTCAGAATGTCGAGTCGGCCTCATTTTTTCTGATGGACACCATTGGGAATGCGAACGAACTTTTCCACAATGGAACGATAGCAAGTGGCACCGATTGACTTATCATTACAAGGAATATCAACAGTTTCCCACATCGGTGACTGTACAATTGTCTGGCAAAGATAGACAGTTCTGGGCAGGATACTACGGTGTGAAGTTCGCTCAAACTCGGCTTCGACTGCTCTTTCATATAGATGAAAACAAAACAAATCAAGAGAACGAAACAATCATAGAAGCGAAAGTCGAAGACGAACCTAGGCAAAATCCACAACCAGAAGATGCGCCCGACAACTTACCCGTAGATGAATATTTCACTCATCAAGATTCATCAACAGTCTACTCATCGTCTAACGATACCGACTCAGATGATGGTTGATCTCTCATTTTGTATTTACTTAGCGCAATGACTATATAATTATCATTTTCTTTTGCATGTTGCAATATAATGAACGACTATTACTCAAAAAATGCTAAAAATAATCGAATATTTTACAAGATATGCATTTGTTTTCGAGAAATCTATCGAGATGAAAATATTCCTGTTGTATGATCAGGTAGATGACACCAAAGAATTTGCTATCTGTATTCTTCTCAAAAACGATTTCGTTTCTGTGTCATTGCCAAGTCCTAAAGTTTCATACAGTTATTGTGCAAGAATATTAAATTTCATTTTTTTTCAAGAAAACTGTATGTGTGCTAGGTTTTTTCTTTGCAGAATACTGAGAATTTTTGGATATTCAAAAAGTTTGTATGGCATTATGCAGAAAGTCGAGAATGCTTTTTTGTGACTTTCAGAAAACTCTCTAAAATAACGTAATTCTGCGAACAAGAAAAACATTACTTTGAGATTCTTAGAAGTGGGTGCACTGCCAATGTTCATCACTTCGACTAGAATTTTTGTATCAAAAGGTACCTCGCTCACTATCTCTACAAATAAATATAAAAAATTTCAGTATAAACCCTGTCAGATACGCACATATTTAATTCTCGAAACATTATGCTTCGCCGCGCCTTAATAAAATGTTTGTACCTTTTTATCACATCATCTTTTTCATTATACATTGAAAAGTGTAAATAGAGACAAGAGTACAAAAAAATAAACGGCTTCACTAAGAACCTGAGCACATATACTAAACAATCATTGTTCAATCTTTAACAAAGGATGTTAAGGAAAATGGAAAAGCGAAGATTGATCGAACAAAAAAAAAATGGTTCAATGGACTTTAGGCTACCGATAATTAGTAGATTCCATTATTAGTCGGAAAGTTTATAAGAAGAAAACAATTTTTTTAATCAAAAATCTTAACTCTTGCTCTCAAAGACATAGATGAAACAACAGTAACGGCATTCATAGAATAGTATAACACAAAACGAATCATTAAAAAGAAATTCGTAATATAATTAGTATAAGTTCGATATTTACATTCAAGTTTTTGATCATGTTCACATTGCTAACAAGTTTTAACATTAATTTCTATTTAGAAAATCGTTTAAAATCTGATCTATGAACAATCTATTAATCTAATCATTTTTATATTAAATCGAATCTAGATCACAATAATATACATTATGATGAGAATATCTACTGCCTTTTTTCGTGTTGGTGTTCAATAATAAGTAGATGAAATATAGATAAAAGCTGGTTTTGTATTAATGGCCAATTATTGCTAAAATTATTTTTCCATATACTTTATTTTATGCAATAGCTGTTCATCCAGTCGGCTCTGCATTAGTTGAGAAGATAACGTTGAGCAACTTTAATATATCAATTATAAGCTTTGGCACCAATTATCCGGATATGTTACCTATTTCCACCGCACGAACATCTACAATATAAAAGTTTGTGACGAGGAAATTTTGAGAACTATAACTTAACTCAACTCCGCCTCGATTTCCCACTCCGTTTCGGCTTCTGATATGTATACACATGTACTTTCTTATAATGAAGAAAGATCGATTAATTCTTGTTTCACAATATTAAAGTCGTCAATATCAGTATATGACAGATTAATTGCCAAAAAAACACAAAAATCATCAATAATCATTCAAAACGGCGCAATTTTTGTTTTGGGAAAGTTTTATACTTAAAAATATTTGAATTAAAAAAATATACAATGATACATTTGTCTTTTATTTTTTATGCAAGAACACTCTATCGCACAGATATAGATTCGTTTGCCATCAAGTAAATTGCCATTTTAGTGACAAAGAAAATTTGTAATTGAATTTCAGTGCTCACAAAGTTACTTCAAACTTGATTCTTGATTCAATTGTTTCATATTGTAGGCTACAGAATTATTTTACCTTTAATATTAATACTGAAAATATAAACACATTGACTAGGAACCATTTATGCATGTAAGTCATGACTAAAAATAGTACGCAGATTGTGACATACAAGGTGATATGAGATTTTGATTTATTTGACTGTAGCATTGTAGATTATAAACGAATTTGTAATATATGTAGAATTTCAAAAGGGCTGACTTTCTCTCTCACAAACATTGACATATACGTATTATGACATAACCAATCATTTGAGCTTGTAATAGATTGTAACTTTTGTAAAGAGAATGTTTATGTACAAC
>CAJNSZ010000557.1:0-60715 GCA_905329745.1 Rotaria sp. Silwood2
CGACCAAAGTATACAGTCACCGTATTGTTACGGTAGTAGTTACGATGAACTTTTACGGTTACTGTGTACGGTTGTCGTAATATGCTGTAAATCATCGTTTACAGCTGCTGTTTACGACGAGCGTAAAAAGTTACCGTTTTTTGACGTATTTAGTTGGTGAACGGCCGTTTGCTGCCGCGCGTCATTGACCTGGGGAAGTAAATAATCCAGTGGTCTCTTTCGACTATGTACCATGGTAAGAGTCTCTCTGCACCGGTTGGTTATCATTGGCTTAAAGCAGAGAAAAGAAAGTGTTATCCTTGGTCGGCGAGTAGTATACTCTGACTTACATCCTATTCAAGCCTTCTGGATTCTAATTAGAAGAAAGCAGTCCACAAAATAGTGGTGTCCAGTGACTATTATATAGCTTTTTTTCTCAGTTCGAACGTTGTTTTTTATTATAGAAGAAATAATAGTCTGTTTGCAAAAGTTGTTGTTTTTATATACTACAGCTATTTCGTTGCAAAGATTGTTTGTTTCAGACTTCCCTTAATTAATCGTGTTGATCCATAATTCATGCTCAATTGAGCAATACATAGTTGCCAGGTTTAGGATAGTTAGTCTGTGCGATAAATAGAGATTGACGAAAAAGGTCAATTGGTTGTTGCACACGTTTTCGCGAAAGATAAACATTCATTTTCTATTTCACAGCCGATATCGTTCGATCACTCTGGACGTAGGAATGCACTATCAACAGACGTGATCGTCTATGAAACACGTTGCTTAATTATGGAAATGGAACAGCACGTGAGGTCGATGATATGAAAGAGACACTAGTAAAGCAGGGTGTGAGTGGGTTCCGACGTGGATCCATGTATGGTTGCAGGGAGTGTGTGAGTATCAGAGGTGAGTATTGATATCAGTCGTCGCTTCACCCTTACCTTCACACCCCATACCGCACTCTTAACAGGATCCCTTAGTTACATCTGAAACATTTTCGATATTTTGTAGGAGAACATATCTCTTCGCCATTTTTTTTCTACATATTGTTTTTCGCTCTTTCCTTCGCTATCTTTTGTTTCAGTCATATTGATAATATAACATTCATTCATTGTCTATTTAATTAAACGATTAGAGACCATTGAAAAATACGTTGTTTTCAGTGACGATGTCAGTCAAACAGCAGCAGCAACTATAAATATATAATTGTTCATACATTTATGGGCTAAGAAAAATAAATCTACATACAGATAAGCATGGAATATTCATATGTTGAATTGAATGATTTATTCAATGAAATTATTACGATTATCTTCAACAAACTGAACAATATCGCAGTACAATACTCCTTCATGAGTGTCAATAACCGATTAGATAAAATTGTACATGATTCAATTTTTACGAGTAGTTTAACATTATTGAAATATATATCATATAATGCTACATATTCATTACCTGGTCCAACGCTAGATTACTTTTGTTTAAAAGTCTTACCTAGAATTCACCATAAAATCAAATGGCTTAATCTTAAAGCATTATCTATGAAAAAAACAAACTACTTCTTTTACATTTTTATAGTATTTTTAAACTTTCTGCGTCTCTGTTGATTGCTTGAGTTGAGAAAAGCGTCAAAAGCTGCAGAAAATAGTTCTCTACAAAATGGACTATGTCAGTGGTCATTATAATGAGTTTTAGTAAACATTGTTCACTGCTGGCGTCCCACAAAAAAAAGAATCTAGTTTTTGAAAGCCTTTGAAGTTCTACATCTTTTAATGTTTTACTCAAAGGAACAAAACGACGTGCACAGTTTTATTCGGGACTATAATTGGTGAACTTTAATAGTTCTCAATAACAATTTTTAATTGGGCGCATTTTAGTTCATTTTTTGAGCATAATAAATAGCATATTCGAACTTAGCGCAAACAAAAACTACATTAGAGGGGTGTGGGTGTGTGTGGGTGTGGATGTCGGTGTGGGTGTGGGTGGCTGTGGGTGTTGGTGTGGGTGTGGCTGTAAGCCTAGGTGAAGAAAAGTTAAACACACCCCCATACTCACACCCCACACCTACACCCACCAACAATGTTGTCAATGTGTTCGTTTTATACTGTTTATCATGAGAGACTTGCTTACCTGTAAAAATGAGTCATCGCGCTCGATTGCATCGTATCATTATCATCATGACAATGGCAAAAAATAATAAAATGTCTAAGTGAAAAGATAACATGACGTAGTATGCCAATAAATATACACACCTGTACGGCTAAGAGAATGAATATGATAGGCAAATACGAGAGGCAATGTATCCCATGTCGCCGATTTTTCATCAAAACCGTCGGTTACCGGTGGTTCATAAGAAAGCCGTCGGTTCCAAGCGGTTTCTGTTTGTTTATCGATTTTTTAATGATTTTCCTTTTAAATCAATATTTTTGGTTCAGAAAAAATCGATTCCAACCAAAAAAGTCTAGATAATTATTCAACAGTGAAATACTGTCAGATGACACTACTGATTTTTGTATTGGTTAAGTTATCTTGCAAATGAGTATTTTCATGGCGCCATCTTTAATAAAAATCTAAACTCGAAAACCAAGCAAATATAGGAGATGTGGCTGGTGCCAGCGGCTTCAGCGAGCTTGCGTATACAAGGGGGCAACGATTTAAACATAATTCTAACTCTTTTGTAAGTTTTAAAATATTCACCTTTTGTGATACGAAAAAATGTTTAGCTGGAGAACCACGGTTAACCGTCGGTTTTCTGGCGGTTCGAGCGACATGGGATGTCCCGATCGGACATCGAATCCAGCATCATTGGAATTTCAGTCCAACGCTCTCACCATACACTGCCCTTCTAGGTGAATGGGTTTTTAAATATCCGATTCTAACAAACAGTATCTCTACTTGAACGAGAACTAGTACTGCTGATGTCTTTTTCTAGCTCTGATGAAAAGGAGGACGTACACGGCTGTATGTGTTGCAGAGTAGGATGATGCAAAATGTTCAGAGGACCGATTTACAACAATGATGTTTGTTGTTTCCCATTTCTCTCTTTCGGCTACGTCGTGTGATGCTCGCGGCGCAGTGCAACCACTCTCTTCCATTTTTTCTCAAGTCGATAATGTGCATTAGAAAATAAGAAATTCTAGTAACGCAAATGCGACTCGTGTGAAATCTTAAGGATTCAAAAGCAGGGAGGATGTAGTATCTCCTTCATGTTCATCGAGTCACTAGACTTGAAACAAAAAGACGGAAATGAGCAAGACAGAAGTTTTTAAGGTACAAGTTAAGTTAGCCTTTATTTGCCTATTTCTGCGAAAAGATATAGCTATTCAATAACGAAATTCAAGTATCAATGGTTTGTGGTGATAATTGATTCCTTTGAAGATAATTTTCAAGTGAAAGATCTACTAGAAATACAGAATCAAATGAGAATGTAACTGTTTGTATGTCTAACGATAAAAATATCTGTAAGGGTGTGGATGTGGGTGTGGGTGCGAGGGTGTGTGGGTGTGGGTGCGAGGGTGTGTGGGTGTGGGTGCGAGGGTGTGTGGGTGTGGGTGCGAGGGTGTGTGGGTGTGTGCGTGTGGGTCAGCTTGTGGATGTGCTGTGCGAAAAGGCTTATACCAATATCCACACGCACACACATCAACACCAACACCCACACCCAAAAAGACGATCATATCTTCATTTATGTGTACCTGAAGTGACAAACACAGAGTGGAGAAAAACATACTATTATATAATCTCTTCCCAATTCGGCAATAACACAGTTAAAATACAGTAGATCAAACGATAAGAAAATGAAACACCGAAACAGAGATGGATAAGAAAGAAGGAAGAAAAAGATGAACGATAGTCATAAAAGAGACATTTTTTTTCGAGTAAATGAATCATTCGCGGAGCTGTTATAAAAAAAAACTCGGGCACGTTTATTCTGTTTCATTTTTTTTTCGTTCAATAACAACTTTCTTGTATGCGCTTACGTAAGTATGTACTTCTTGCTGGACGTTTTCTGGATTACTATTCTACTCTACTCTTCAAAGTAGAATTAATTAAGTGTTAAAAAGTGTTTTTTCAGTCGGGTTAACAGAAACTACATCATTTACGTAAAAAAGCTTCACCAACATATTCTAATAATTATTGTTCGAAATCGGTTGTCAGCATTTCCATTTATCTAGTGTATTACGATCCTTCTACTGAAAAGACGATTCCTTTAAAAGTTGGTGGTTATATCGATATAGCTGTAGTGAAAGCATTGATACAAGACAAGGAAGAAACTCCTCGTAATGACCAACGTTTATTATTTGCTGGACGACTACTGGAAGACGGCAGGACTCTTTCAGACTATAATATACAAAAGGACGTTGTACTTTATATGCCCGTACGGTTACGTGGTAGAATGTATCATTTTACCAGTGGTCGAGTAGATTTTGATAATTTGCGAAAAACAGAAATCGAAACAATAAAAATGTTCTTGCATTTAATTTTAAACATAAAAATCATCCTGCACGTTTATCACCTTTGGAACTGCAAAGTTCTGTTTTACAAGGACAACTTCTTCTTTCAAAATTATTTAATGAAATCAAATATGTCTATGCATCTGATGATGTTTTACATTTAAAAAATATTATCTTACCGAATGTTGCTGATGATGAAGTTGAAAATGAGGATGAAGAAGAAGAAGATGGTGATATTTCAAATGAACAATGACAAATAACTCTTCAAGAATAAGTACGAATATTTCGATTATTAGAACATAATGTACTTAAAGATTTACTTATTGAAGAAGAACAAATAAGACTTAGTCAAGAAACTCAACAATTATTGTCAAGTATTGAAGATTGGAAAGATATCGATTGGATGGATGTCATAGCTGATTTACAAGCGAAATTAATTAAAGAAGCAATTGGTGAAGATGAAATTCAATGCGGTTTGAAGTAAATATTTTGTCTCATTGATTAAATAAAGCTTCTTGCTAAAGCTATGATCAGAGACGCATTATAATATTTCTTATTTGTCTTAAGCTGAGATTGATAAATGGTTTCATCTGGTATTAGTATTGTTTTTCTGCTCATCATTTCACAGAATGTGAATAACAGATTTTTATATTGAAAAAGCCAAAATTTTTATTTTCAAACAAGTATTGAATAGTGAACAGTCATGTATCTACTTCGATTTTTGAAAATTGAAATCGATCAATAATTTGTTTCTATATTCAAAAGTCTTATATCACTTTCGATTAAAAATAATGATTGTGCAGATTTAATAGAAGATGTGACTTTATGTGTGAATATTTTATTTATATTCTAGAATATTCCGCAGTGCTCATTAATTATATTCAAATGATAATGATTTTCATGATTTATCTCTGTATGCTCGACATAATCGTGCAAAGCAAAGAAATCTTAGGATTGGTGATTCAGCAGTTGATATTCAATTATTAAACGTGAACAGTGAATTCATTTCATTATTATCTTATTTTCATTCCAATCGACTATTATTAATTATTGCTGGTTCATATACTTGACCATCACTTCGTGGTCTTGTACCACAACTTAATCAATTATTGGATTTTTATCAAGATCGTGTTGATATGATAATTGTTTATATTGAAGAAGCTCATGCACTTGATGAATGGTAAGATAACGAGAAAAAATATTTTGATTTTAGAGATGATTTTTAAATTGAATGAAATAGGCCAATTTATAGTCGAATATGTTATGTTCAACCAAAATGCGATGATGATCGAATTCGTATTGCAAATGATTTTATCAAAGTAACAGACTATCGAATTCCATTATTAATTGATCCAGTATGAAAAAATAATCCATTTAGTCAAGTTTATAATCCATGGGCAATTCGATTTTATATTATTGATCGTATGAAAAAGTTAAGTTATATTGCTCAACCGATTCAAGATTCATTTTCATTAGGATTGATTAAAAATGCTTTGAATGATTTATTCAAAATTGCTAAAAGAAAGTTTGTTTTTGTATTTGAGGAATGATGATGATTATTATGTGTTATCGTGATATATGAAAGTTCAAAAATGATATTTTTCGTTAAAAGCATAATTATAATGCAGACGAAAAATTGATGTATGGCATTCTTTTATTTATTACAATGATACCAATCATTGATTCTCGATAAATTTTATTCATGTTCTGTTCTCTTTTAAAGTCAAGATAAATAAAAATTTTGTGAAACATATAAATGTAGCTTTCGTTATATTTTCAATGATTACCACAAGATGAAATAGAATTAAATTCATTCTGTTCTGAAGGATAATAAAAAAATGATTTATAATCACTATTCGAATAAGAGTTAGTTTTTCTAGTAACCACTAATGTAATAATAATACAATTTCTGCATATTCGAAAAATAATGTCAATTCTAGTTCGAATCTGAGGAATTAATAAGAATGTTCTCTGTTCTATAGAATAATGTATGTTTTATTTTTAAGAACAGAATTCTAAGTAAAGAAAATTATTGTCATTTTACTAACATATTGTTCTTAAGATGAAATAAAGTTTTTGCAAACAGTTCATTTCTCAAAAGTGAACTTTTGAAACAATATAAAAAGATCTTATGGTAGTAAAAAGCACGCGGTGTCTATTGAAGTCATTTGCTCATCAATAGCAATAGTCATAACAAGAAAATTTGATTCGTTTAGGAGACTTTGTATTTTCATATAATCATCATTCATATCATTCAACAAGTGCTTCAACTATCATAGAAAAATTTCAAATGATAAATAAATATAAATAAGTATATCTTCTTCGCTGCATATATTTCAATGTTTATTCCTTTAGCAATTGCTGTGCTTTTTGTTTTCTGGTAATCATTATTATTTGTGATAATTCGAAACGAAATCATTTATCAATGATATCGTTTATTATTTCTACTTGTTCTAAGAGTAATTTTCTATGTATTGTACAGAAAGATTTTCATAAGCAACAATTTTCATTTGAGTCATATACTACCGATACATAACAAGATAGTTTATTCTTCATATACAAAAGTTTATTTAATCATCGAATTTTTCTATGAATTGAAATAATCATCTTGAAAGAATGTACTAATGATTTCTGTTTTTTGTTGGTTGATAAAGCATATTAACACAACAAACATTAAATCCAAGTGTATTGCTCAACATAGATGATTAGAAATATTTGATAGATAACTATTTGTTTGTGGCATAGGGTGTGAATGTGCGTGTCGATGAGGGTGGAACTCAAAAGAACACACACCACTCACACCCACACCCTTTTTCATTGTTACTTTTCAACAACATGTATTCTATGTAATGTTACAAATAAAATTGTCAAGTACCGATTTGTCTTTAGATCTTTTATATATAATAAATGACAAATTATTATCAACTATTTCTTGGAGTTTTAGCGTTTCCATTCAACATACTTGTTGACCTGTATCGTCTTTTTGGATACACTTTATTTATTTAGTTTAACTACATATGAAATAAGAACAAAACACAGCGTTCAAATCGTTACTCACCACCATACATTTAAAGAATGATCGTTATATTCAAATGTATAGCCACCATGTAATATTTTGTTATGACCATTCATCGTTCGTAACTTTTCGACCATTTCGTCAGTGATATTCCAAATGAACAATGAGAACAGATGAGAACTGCTGTTGATATACTTTGACAATATAATTTGTGCAATATATTCAAGACTGTCTTCATCGATCTGTATTTCGAGATATTGTATGCGAGGGCAGAGATTAATGAGAAATTTAAGATCTTCGAGTGTATTATTATGTGCACCGCCAATGATCACTTTTGTTATTTTGTTCTGAGACACCAAATGAGCAATTTGAACTTCTTGTGTAGCAGATCGAGTACTTAGGTGTTTTAGTGGACGATAATGTGGATCAAATGATTCGAGATTAGGCATACAACATAGGATTTTGATCAGCATGTCAGTGTCGAGATTGAAATATGAAATACATAATCGACGGATCTGTGCCAAAGGAATACAATGATTAAGATCAGTAATGAACTGATCTTTATTTTCAGAGTAAGGGTACTCAAAACTGAGCGATGTAGCACGTGAAAATTGGATTGAACAATTTGGAATTAGGTGACGAGCTTCAATACAAATATTTTGAGCCAAATTGAGACCGGTCTCACAACATGAACATATGTCTCGGTCTGTACGTTCGAAAATATAATATTGCTTTTTCCTAAATAAAGAAAGATAAACATTATAATCTGAAAACATTTTATCTGCACCTGTATGGTTGAGTCGAATAGAATTTCATACGACCATACTGCGAACAATGTTGATGCGCAAAAAACCATTGTCGTTCAATCCAAAATGATGAAACAAATTGATTAATTATTGCATGATATACTTGGATATTTTCAACATTTTCAATCCGCATCAAATGTTCAAAATCAAATATAGATAAATGATACATGTAATGTGAAATTAGTCGTTGCCATCGACTAGCATCTAGGTAAGCAATGTTAGATCTTGTAGAGATACGCAACATTTTTAATTGAGAACAGATTTTGATAATGAATAATTCAAATTCATCAAACGATAAAAGACAATGTTTGATTGATAAATGCGTTAAATAAAGCGGTATTGTTGAGACTACTATTTGGCTACTTTCGAATGAGGATATATATTCACATGAGAAATAACGAAGTCGAGGAGTACATGAAAGAATAGCACTGAACTGATGAATATGACAATAGCCATCGATGATGAGATGTTCAATAGAGCTGTATTTTTGTTGGTCATTATCAGTAATTGATAAGTTAGGAGACGTACCACAGATTCCAAATAAAAATTTACCATATTTCAATATGGGTAGACGAAAAATTAGTTGATATAAATAACCTGCATCTTCCGCAGGCTCACCATCGCCAGCAGAGATTGATAATGAGAAGAGACGAGGTAATAAGGCTAAACAAGTTAGAACCCTAACGAGTTTATATACATGTAAGTTGTTGAGGATTAATGACTCGAGCCGAATGAAAGACGAATCGAAAGTGAACAATGTGAAAAAGAGACTATTGCTCAAATAATGTGACAAACGAAGTGACACNACTAGCTACAAAACCAGGCATTTGAGAAACCCCCAAACTGCTGGTCATCTGAGACATATCTAGGTAATTTGGTTTCTAGATGCAGTTTTTGTGTATTTTGAGACCTTTTTCAGTCAATGTTTCGTTAGAAAACTACGATTTTTTTCAAAACTAATATCAGATTCAGAATCAGCGTTAAAAACTGAGTCGATTTATATATGTTGTGGATAATTCTGAGAAATTTGTTTTTTTTTTCAAAAATCCCTGTACTCCCCCTCAGGGATGGTCTGATCAAAAATGACAATTTTTTCGATAACTCAGCCATTTCTTGACGGATCCTTCTCATCTTCGAACTCGACCTAGATATTGATGAGACAATTCTGTGCACAAAATTTCAGCTCAATCGAATGTAATTGTGAAGAGTTATCGAATAAACGGACGGACGGCCGGACACACTGACCGATTTTAGTAGTGTACTCACTTTTTGAGTACACAAAAATCGTCGAAAAATATTAGCTATTAGTGATTAGTTTGTTTTGTTTTGTTTTTGAAAAATCGTCTTTTTTTTGTAATAAGTTAAGGAATTGAAAATCTTGATTTTAACTCGAAAAGAAAATAATTGACTACAAGGTTGTTGACACGAAGATAAATTTTATGGACATTCATTTTTTATGAACTTAAGCATTGCGATTTCAATCCTTTATAGTAAATGAAAGATTTTATTTATGATCTTCCACTTCGTCTCGTGAGTAATTGTGGTTATCAAAAAGTTCAATGTGCCTTTCATGATAAGAAAACTAATATTCTAATTTGTTTTATTAGACGAAAGATATACAAAATATTGAAGTTCAAGAATATTACAAATATTAAAACTTCAAAACTTATGCAGTCGATTGTTATGTTCCTTATCTTAATAACGAGCAAAGCATACTAATTAATGTCATTTTAAATTCTCGATTATTAAATAAGCCCTGTCACTATGCACATTAAAATGGTATGTTTTAATGAATTTCTTCATGTCCCGCTCCAAGTTATATGTAATTCTGTCAGTATTCACATTTTTATTTAACGAATTTACTTCGAAAAATTCCATTCAAATGGTTCGATACTTTACTTTACCTATCACTACAAAATGCTTCTATATATACAGCTATCCTTTTTTTTATATAGGACATCAAATAATATAAAATTGTTGCGCGAAGAATATGTTCAAATAGCGATTGATAATAAGTATGTTTCCACAAGAAAAATCGGTGACCGGACAATTCGTTGCAGAACAATTCGTCACATGGACAATTCGTCGCAATGAGATAATCTAATCATAGTTTATATTTTTTTTTCAACAATGAAACGACTTATTCAATTAAGTTTGAAGCATGTAATCTAAAGACTATACGAATTATTGAAAATATTACTCATATCAAAATTCCGCTTTTTTGATCTCGAGATGAGCCACTAAAAAGAATCCTACAAAGAAAACAAATCGGACCTTTTTTCTACTTCATAATTAATGTCAATAGCATGAAAAAAATACTCGATTACGAGGTCTCAGCAAAACTATTTCTGGAATTGTATAAATCATCAATCAAAATTGACTAGTTTAGGTTTAAATATATAAAGTAATAGACGATGGTTGCTAAAGTAGCACAATTTGTACATCGCATACGATGATTAAAATACAGAAATTCAATAGAAGTTGCTTTTTTCTGATGATGTCAACACTGCTTCTCTTCAGAAAATGCTAAACTTCGCTAATTCTTTAAAAGTATCGTCTCATTGTCAGAAGCTTTGAGCTGTACTGCGAATAAAAAAAGACGCAATGTTCGTCTCTGATATAGAAAAACTTTCTTCACTGGTATAGCTCAGATAAGTTAATTTTTTATCCACAAAACAAGATTAGCGCACTTTTCGAGATTAAAAATCGGAGTTTCGGTATCAGTAATATTTTCAATAATTTTTATAGTCATTAGATTACATGTTTCAAACTTAATTGAATAAGTCGCTTCATTGTTGAAAACAATGTATAAACTATGATTGGATTATATCATTGCAACGAATTGTCTTGGAACGAATTGTCCATGCAACGAATTGTCGTGCAACGAATTGTTCTAGCACCGAAAAATCGACTAAACTAGGATTCAGCTCAGATTTTGATCTCAATCGATTTCATAACCCAACTTTTTTGGACTTGATAGACTGTCTTAGTCACTGTCACATAAGTATTGTACTAGGTGAAAATTGTGGATCTGATAAAGCTAGTGATATCAAACAATGTTTGTAAGCATCATGATTACAATAATTTTTTTTGCAGAGGCAAATAGAGCAATATGTTAGATGCGCTTATATATTTTTGTCACAAAATAAATAGAAGGGTTTAAAATAGTGCAGATGCAACAAAAATAGAGATATTAATAAGAGAAGGAAAAAGGTGAAAAATAATTGAACAAAGGATAAAACCGGCCTGCCGGTAATGAAAACTATTTATTAGATGATGTTGTTGGTTGCCCATTAACAAGTGTTGGTAAATCTAAAACTGGTGTTGGTGAACGTCGACGTGCTGAACTTGGTACACCAGCATAACTTTCACGCCTCATTTTAACAATTCCTTGTGTTGTTACATCTGTAAATGCTTTTGATGGCATTTCCTTTTTAACCGTTTCTGATGTTTTTTTAGCGTTTGATGCTCGTTTAATACGTTCAGCAACACTTGGACCACCTAATGGATTTGAAGTTTTTGATTGTGGCATACGTTCATTAACTTGATCAAGTATTTTCACTTTTGAAAAACGTTCTTTTGTTGATTTTGGATTTTCACGAAGTATTGAAGCTGCAGCTTCAGCTTCATTTGTTATGTCTTTATCTAGTTCTGTAAGACTAGTTGATGGTGTTAAACCACGTAATGTAACAACATTTTCACTTAATTCACGTAATGTTTGATAAGTTTTAGCAACTTTACCAACAGCACGTATTTTTGAACGTATTTGTTCTTTACGTTGTTCAATTTGATTACGTTCAATTAATGAATCAATATGTTCATCATATACAGCTAATTCTTCATCTGTACATATACTAAGAATTTTAAATAGAAGATCATTTATTTTTTCACCAACAAATGGTAATGACCATGTAAATATATTCATAAAATTTGGTAACCAATATGGATGTGGTGAACAATTAAATTGTCGAATATTAACAATATTATTTTCATATTTCATAATAGCTGCTTTATTTTGATACACATCACAGTAATTTGGTGCTGAGAATATTGTTATTAATGATGGAAAACCAGTATCAGGCGATTTTTTATACATACGATAACCAATATCTTGTGCTTCATGAGCACGAATTACTGACAGTATCTGATTACGTATTAAAAATTCATTAACAGCAGCATATGTATAAAAATAAGAACAGCCACGTGTTGCATTCGGTAGATATAATGATGTTGATGAAACATTTGTTGCTGTTGGCGACGGTGCTGGAGCACTTAGACGACGTGTTGCAACTAATGTTAGTGATCCACTCTCATTTCCATAATCTTCAGCTGGATCAGACCATAGTAAATCACACATAACACCATGGGCTGGTGGCTCATGAAATCGATCCACCTATAAAAATAAAACAAGATTGAATTTTTCGAGATTCTTATTCAAATGAAAAGTCGTTACAGTCCGAATTTTGATGCTAGATGAATGTATGGGTGTTCTGGTTTACTTGTGAACTATACTCCGGAGTCAGTTGGTATGCGGATGGTCAAGTTGTATGATGCCTTCAAGCAAGTGAATAAAAAGTCTGCATCAAATCAGTCTTATGTGGAGAACTATATACGACCTTTAGACTCGATGAAAATATATAGAATGGATTACTATATTATCAAAAACAACTGTACGGTACTAGAATATATTGATGATGCATATAAAAAGTATTGCAAATGATAACTTTTCCTGCTGATTAGAAGTTATAATGTATGAAAATAAATTTCATAAATTTTCTGAAGTCTCCTATGCATTTGAACACATCATTAAAAAAACAGCTGTTAGGGTAATTTTTATGAGATTAAAATGTGAAAAACCATGCAGCTACTCTTGCTGATTCATAGAAAGATTGTTTTATTCTATCTATTTTGAGACGCATTTCTTCATTATCCTTTTTAATTAATCTTTCAGAAATGTAACCATAAGGTGGTTCACACATGCTAACGAGGCATTATTGAGAATATTGCCAAGGTATCTGTCACGATCTGTAATGAAGGAGATACGTTATTACGAATGTCTGTCACATCTGTGATATCCCATTCCTAAGATGTCAGTCATGTCTGTGATGAGCCGTTTCTAACACATCTGTCACGGTCTATAATATTTCCATGGTTATGTCTGGCATGGTCTGTAACAGAACGAAGGGAGAAGAAGACAGATTAACCAAATGTGCGACGTTATATTTACCTTTTTAATATCATCTAATGTATGAATTTCCGGTGAAAGACCACCATGTACACATAAAAATTGGTTATTCATAACAGCAGCCAATGGAAGACAATCAAATGCTATCATACAAGCGTCATAAATTTTTTCTGTATATTTTATAAGACATTCTTGTCGAAAACTAAATCAAAATCAAAATTTTTTTTTTGTAAGTATTAAAAAAAAAACAAGGAAATTTTCTTACGTAAAATAATCAGTCAAATGTCGACATTCATGATTTCCTCGCAGTAAAAAGAATGTTTTAGGATAATGAATTTTCAATGACCATAAATAGAGTACACTGAATAACAAAAAAAGACTCATCTTCAAATGAAATGAAAGAAAAATAATACAAAACCATTCTATTCCAAAATAGCCTCGATCAACATAATCACCAAGAAATAAATAACGAGTTGTAGCTGGAGGGCCACCTACTTCGAACAATCTATCAGTAGAAAGAAAAAAGAAACATTTGATAATTATCTAAAATAACCTTCACTAACTTCACTAAATCATATAATTGTCCGTGAATATCACCACAGATAGTCAATGGTGCATCAATATATAACAATGTTGGTTCTTCACGTAGTAGAACAGCACCTATATAAATCAATGAAAATTATTTTGAACAATAAATATGACATCTCATGAATAAGATACGATCAATTTTAATAAAAATTTTTAACTCTAATTAATAATTTGTTTGGTACTATAGTCTCACATGTTGGAGACCTTAAGATATATGAATAACAGTGAATAATGCTCTTATACGGGTTTTTCAAACAAGAAGAACTTGATGACAAATGCCTTGACATTACCGTAAGAATATTTGACTTATCGTAATGAATTTTCTTGACGACGTAATAGTAAACATTTGAGAAACGCATAGATTAGTTTTGCTCATATCTATATAGATCTGAAAGCTTGAATGCATAAAATTTATTCGTTCTATCTTGTCTCTGATATAAAGATGATAGATAAACGAAGAATAATTACATCAACATGGTTGATATATTGAAACTACGTAGTTGACTACTTTAAAGACATCATGAAGTAACAAAAAAAGTCAGTATTACAATATATTTACCGGTTTCAATTATCCGGAGTGCAACCTTTTCAGTAAGACGACCTTCAAGTATAATATGTTGTTTAAGTTTTTCTAAATTAGGTTTATCCTTCGGATCAGATGCATTAGAAAACAAATCTCCAATATCTAGAACACGTGATGGTGGTGCAGGAATTGTTTTACAATTCCTTTCTATTGTACTAAGCTTTGGTGATGTTGTCGATGAAGACGATGCTGGTGTATCGTCACGAGATTTCTTAGTACTTGTCATTGAGTAAATTTTATTTTCATTATTCTAGAAAGATAAAATCAATAAAAATTCATTTGAATGCCATTATAATATGCATCAATGCGTTGTCTTTTTCTCACCTGTCTGAACACTAATGTTTTAAACAGATGAGACGATGAAAAACTGCTGAGATAAGATTAAAGTGTGTTACCATACATTACATCTAAGAATCAAGTTATATACGTAGGTTTGCCTGTTATATAGTACGTATATATGTCTCTGCGCATTGACGATATGTAAAAAAAAAAAAAAAAAGAAGAGGAAGAGAATACAAATCTATCGCTAATGTTGTCTATCTCGTTATTTGAGTTATGTTACTGAGAACGAGAATGGGTGGGATGTCGCTTAGTAGAAAAGGAAACAGAACACATAATTATGCATAGTTACGTACATAGATATATATAGATGTATATTCGTTTCCTTCTACATTCCGGATTATTTCTCTTCAATTGTTTGACATAATGTGCGCAAAAGGATATGATAATAGAATACATAACTCTCTGACCGTAATGCCTATGATTCATTGTTTGTTTCTCGTTTATTGTAAAAAGATTGATTAGTAAATTCATACAAGCGTAGGTTTTTTCTACTCTTTTTCTTTGTATTACTGCACACTCTTTTGACTGAAAATTTTTCACTGAAACAATTGATATATACGTGAAAGATAAAAGAACCATCATACAATAACACACTAAACAGAAAAACAACGTATGCTATATTAGCATGAATTTATGTGCCCGTATCTGAGAAAATACATATTGACAGAATGAGACTCAACTACTTTTTCTTTCTCTATACAAATATGCGCCTCAAGGATAGAAATGTCTTATAGAAAAAAACTATATGTGGAAGGCATTATATTGCAGAACCTTATATCATATTAGTTGTTATTAAATAATCACAAAATTTATAAAATAGTAAGCATAACGATCTTCAGTCTGAAAAATCTTTTCAAATAATTGAATAAATAAATAAAAGAACGAAACATGTAAGCATTTTTGTTTTCACAGTCGTATTCAATCGAATGGATAGTTATTGTTTATAATATCAAAAAATAAATTAGGATGTAATTTAATATTATACAAATTAGCAAGTCGAAAAGTGCTTCTGAAAATATAAGATACATGAAAAATCGATAATATTATATGAATTAAAAATCTACTAATAGAAATGATTATTAATTTAATTGTAAGAACAGAAAAGTATGCCTTTAAATTTTTTAAACATGAATGCTAAATCAACGAAATAATAATTTTGATGATTACAAGAAAACATTTACGTTAGATGTTATTGATTATTGTTGACCTGTAATCAAAACATCATGGCAGCCATTAATTGATTTTTATGATGCGTAAATTCAATTTAAGAAATAAGGAAACAGAATAGTTTTTTGTTCTATGAGAGAAATTAATAATGGACTTTGAATACTTCATATTTTATCAACGATACAATAGAAACTACATTGTATTGAAATTTTAGATTATAAATATTTCTATTTCAAAGTCAAAACAAAATTTTTTGATTTCATATAGTGAGCTTTTTTAATTCAGTCAAGGAATTTTAGATACGAAAAATATTTTAGCAAAATAGCTGTTCGTAAACGTCATTGAATAAGATAATTCACATTTATTTTTTTCTAAAATCTTATTCATCAAAATACTCTGCCTTAGTATTTACAAGAGTTTAGAAACTAATCCACTTTCTAACAAAATTTAATAAGCCAATTATTCATCTTATTAAATTATTTAACATAAAAAACAATTCAGATGCATTTATATTAGTTACAGCAATAAAAATATCAGAAAATTATTTTTTATTAAGAATTTTAGTATTACATGGTATGGAAAAGTGACATGAAAGAAAGTAACATAATTCCCAATAGAATCTTATACTTTCTTTTTTTTTTTATTCGTAACAACAACAATTTGAAGCTAATTGTATGACAGCGTCAAATATAAGTGTCTATGATAAAACTGTATTTAAAATTCGAACTCAGACCATTTAGATTTATAATAATTCTATTAGATTAAAATATAAAAATAAACTGTCAATCATGCTGTTCATATTTTGGGTGTTGCCATAAGAACTTGAGGATGAAGTGTAGAAGTCTAAAAAAAAATCGAAATCATTTAACGTTACTTGCTCTCATTTTTTTTTTCTTGTCGAAAGTTGTAACAAAAAACAAAGTTTTTGGAGTCCATATATAAATTTAAATTGCTATAATATTCTTTAGTTTGGTGACATAAATATCGCATTTTTTCATAGAAAAACATGTCATTAGTCGAAACTAATAAAACGTAAGTCAAATAATTTGTAGTTTACTGATTTTTTTTTAAATATATTTCTTAGCTGTTTTATTTCTGACTTTGTACCTAAACAAATCTATCTAAACAGATGAATAATTGGTCGTCAATATTCTTATATCTGGAAATCAATCAAAAAACCAATTGAGCATTATCATTTAACTTTGTGAAAGAATATTTTTCAGCCTATTTACATTCTTCTTTCATAAGATAAATGTTATATTTTCTTTTTACAGACATAATAAATTATATCAGTACGTATATATTCAAATTACTCTTTCTACTTAAAATGTAATAATAATTCAATATTCTTAGAAGTAATTCATTCTATTGATGAGATTTCTTTGCTTTCTCATTTTCTTTAGTCTAATCAATTATTGTGACATCGGAATAGGAATAATAGTCCATTCTCTGACAGAAACTTCATTTATCAACTTTGTCACATGTATTTTGCTTAGCTGTTTTATTCAATACAAAGCAATTCTTCTAGTTGAGACATAAAAAAACATAGAGAACATTCTTACAGAATGTATGCCAACATTTGTATATCTCGATGACATAACATAGTGACCATGGTCTTATTTACACTCTCAAAAAAATAGAATTTTCTGTGTATACACGTAGATGTAAAAATCATTGAGCATTTCTTCGTTGCATCTTCCAGATTATTTTTAAGTAGTTGAAATCGAGAATGATCTGTAGATAACAAAATATTGATCAATAGCAACAACACGTTGATAAAATGAAAGTGCTTTTTGTTACGCATCCATATTACAAAACACTACTCTAATGTTATTTAAGAGTTTTATCATAGAACGAAGATTTGGAGAAAAAGCTCTTTTGAAGGAGTTCACGTGGTTTGTCATAAGAAAGTGTCGAGAAAAAGTTTTTTTTTTGCGGATCTTAGGTATTTTTTTTTATGATGTAAAAGTGTTATCAAGTATTTGTGTATCTTCTTAAACACCAAACCGATATCATTGAAGCTTTTTCCGAATTTTAACTCATCTTGAAGAAGGCAATCTTCTTATATTCGAAGAGCTTTTCCCAAGTTCACTGTTGTACATATTCTATTTGTTTATACTCGACGTATCCGATGACGATAAAAAAAAATCATATTTTCATATAATCTTCGATCGACTGACAGAGTCATATTTAGTAAGATTCGTGTGCTTAATCAAAGTTATGTAGATTAAACAATAATTGATTTAAATGGTCTTATCTTTACGACTCCTTTCGTATGCGTTCAGTTAAAGGATGTACTTATGAATCATTGCCACTTGTCAGCGCCAAACGTACTTGCTAGTGGCAATGATTAGCGTTGATTTTTTTTATTTATTCAGTACAAACCATAGAATACAAGGATTAAGAGAATGTCTAATTTCGCCTGGTTGAAATTGACACCATCGATGTTGGCGAAAGTTGTCGAAAGTATTGAAGAATTGATAATCATTATAAACGGCATACCCATCAAATTATTAATTTCAACTGTTTCACGAGTGAACTTCAAGATCGAGTGTCAATTTTTACTGATGGATTAAAAGTCTTTAAACCACTGTGAACCTCATAAATCAATGACAGTATGAGCTAGAGAGTTGTACTTTGGTGCGGGTATGGAACAATCAGAGAGTAGCATATAAAATAAACTTGTTCATATCGATCGAGGAAAATGAAGTTTATTATCCTAATAAAGCTAGAATCTCAATTGTACCACAAAGTTACGATACACTCGAATATCGTATTAACCTATAGCATGTTATTTTGTGACAGGAATAGTTTTTTGCTCGAATTCACTAGAAGACACAACAAGCACTTTAGCTGCTCTGATTTCATTGATTAAGTCTATAAATTCATCGACGTCTATGAATGTATGGACAGTATTGCTGACTGATCATAATTTTGTAATAGAAATTACGGCAACCATCGTCGGTGACTTCAAAATACTCGAATTTTGATTAATTTTCGTTGGTTTGTCTCTTTATTGTTGTCATGCACTTTTTTTCAAGTGTCCCATTATGGTGCTGCTGCATGTGATATCGAGAAACACATAAAAGATCAACAAAGAAATTTTTACGTATATGCATTTAAAAAATTTTTCGTGTCGAAATGCATCTGAATCTCGCAGTTGTTATACGTTCGTCACGAGAAGGGCGAAGATATTTCAACGTGTTCCAGATCAATTTTTTAAGTTCAACAGAAAAAAAAACTCAATTCATCTTAATTCGAACTGAGGTATCAACGACTCAATTCAAACTAGAATATGCGAACAATCAATCAGAAGTCGTGTATATATACCACTTAGTTATACAAACTTGAAATTTTGTCTTGTTCAAAAAGAAATATATTTGAATTGTAACTAGATAAGATTTATATGAACTTGGTTTCTACGACATTCATGTAGAAGAAGCTATATCTCTCTTCATGAACCAATGATGTTACTTCGATTATTTTAATTTTGAATAAATGAGAGGTACATTAAAATTCAACATAATTCGTTTTATTAAAATTGATAATATAGTCAAGTAGATCACTAAGTACTCTAAGTATTAATTTGTACGTTAGATTATTCGTTTTAAATGAATTGAAAAAAATGAATAGTATGATTTGATCAATATTAAAAACTATTAGTTTGCTTCTCAAAACTTGTTTATTTTTGTTTCGACAACACTATTTTTGCTTATATAGTCAAAAATCAAATATGATCACTTGTTATTGATATTAGTGAGAATAAAACATTAATTTCATCAAAATATGTCAGTAGAATTGTATTTAAACGTATCTTTATTATGTTTACCAATTTACACAATTGAAATTTCGGCCCATCTTCCATATGGTATCAAGGATTATTATTTGACATCGTATCTCCAACTGTTCTTTTTCCAACTCTATTAGAATTATATGTCAGTGCAACTTGCTTCATTGATTGTTTTTATTTGCATGATGGACGTTCCAAGCAACCTCATACACTTCATGTTAGTATTTATCGTATTTCCTTTACTACGTAGTTTAACAATCAATAATTGAGGCAGATTATTTCTAATTAATATCAAATTTATCGAAATAAATTCATTTTTATTCTCTGTTCTAGAAACAGCCACCCAATCTAAGATGTTTTTTCGCTATATAGCGATACGCATACACATGTTTATGATGAATTAATTGTATACCACTTCCGCATCAAATGTTGAGTTTAAAAAAAAACTGGATTTACATCTTAGGATTGATCGTAATAGAAGATTTATTGATGAGAATGATTTAAAGAAAAATATTATCGATCATATGTCACGATTAAATAATTTTACATTTAATATTTTTTTATTCAATTGTCTTTCTAATCAAAATAATTTAGCGTCATATGAAGATTTTACAGATAATCAAATTATTTTTGTGTTGATCATTCTCAAGCTGGACATTATAGTTACTGTCATATTTTTTCATATCTATATAGTGAAATATTATGATAATATCACAAATAGTTTTCCAAGTGATTATATAAATATGTGTATAAAGTATCATTTTAATGATGAACGCCCATTTAAACATGACCGCTTTCTTCGAATTGCTCAATAATTTTCATTTATGAGCAAATTAATTGTAATTGATCAGAAATCGCAGAAGAACAAATTATATAGAGCATAAAAGAAAGATAATCAAGATTTATCAATTATTAAATGTCCTCAGTTTACGAAATTCAACTTTATACCAACTATGCGGGTGTAGGTATGGGTGTTGGTTTGAACACCGTTATAGTTGTAAGTATTGCCCTCTCTTTCAATACATCAAAGTCCACTCACAGTCACACCTCACATTGACATCTCCACCGTCTTACATGTAGATAGCCTCATTCGTCGTTATACTCATCCACACATTTCAACGAATATACCAACACGCATATGTGCACCCACATTCACATTCTTAAAAAAAAAAAATTTCCGTGGAATTTTGTAGGACACAAACTCAACGCAATTCTCTTTCGAAAAATTGGATTTTCTAAGAGAAGAGAGGATTTCTTTTATAGTGAATGTACAAGCACCCAATATAACTTTTATTTCGTGAAAAGTAAAAAAAAAAAACAAAATATATTCTAAGCACATGTTTACTTTACATTATGAAATTTTTTCAATGGTTTAATTAATTTCTTCTCAAAAACGGCTAATACATATGGCTTTACATATACTGATTTACAAACATCTCAGATGTGTATAAAAATTTTTAAAAATTTGACTAGACTTAAGCATTTCCTGAGCTAACTTGTCCCCCGACAGCCTACCTGTGGCACCGCCACTACTCGTAAGAATTGTACAGAACCTCGTAGGCGAGTTATGTGATCTGTGATGTGCAAGAACAATAGAAATAACATTCGAATTAAAACATCTGCACTTGAATGTTCGTTCGTATCAATGAGACACGCGCCGAGACAGATGCCGTCGAAAATGACAAGGATTTTTCTCTATAAAACGTCTACGGGACTTTTATTGTGCAAGCTGAGTAATTCACAACAAAAGTCTCATAGAGTCTCGTCGTTTTTTTTTCTAAAAAAGAATTCTTGTCTTTTTCAACGACATCTCTATCTCGGTAAATTCATAGTGCCAATCGTATTCACGCTATTCGAAAGCTTTGATAGTTTTAATGATCAGATACATATTGAACAGTCTCAATCGTTTTATATTCAACATGATGGAATGTAATATCATCAGATAGGTGAGTAGGAGTAATTGCAACATTCATTTGTTAGTTTTACTTATACGATCTCGAAAAAAATCGACGAAGTATGATTTAAAAAACAGGCGAAAAGAGGGTAACTGGTAGAAGTCTGAGGATGACATTCAATCAGTATTGACATTCTAATAACATAAAGAGTATCAAGAATTTGCTGATGACTTATGTCAAATACGATTTAGATTTTCGTTTTGTGGAAATTGGTTCCACATGCCGTAGTTAGTAATAAGACCACCTCTAATCAGAAAGAAAAATGAATCATTTTATTCTTGATCGAATTGAGTAGGCAATATTTTGAAGGTATTTTACATTGATAGAACAAATAGTACGAGTTTATGTTTGTCGATTTTCTTTTCTGTTCTTTTGCTAGGATTGATTTTAACAAGGACATAACCAATCATCCTTTTTTTCATTCCTTTTTCTCTTCATAGCATTCGTTGCTTTGCTTCATGTTCGTGCTCCACGTGATAATATATATTGTGTCAAGCGTTAGACGATCGTCAAGAAAGAACATATTTATGACAGCGAACATATGCAATTACGAATGCAATATTATTACGTATATTAATTAATAAAATTCAGCATTTCGTGTTCAAATATACGTATATTGCTACGCAATAAAACGAACGAATACTATCAACAATTTCACTAAATTCAATATTATCTAAATTGTCAACTTCATTTTTCTAAATACAAATTATCTTTATCTTGATTTATGGCACACCGAATACGTCGTGGTTCAATGGAACATTTAGAACTTTACGATTTAGATAAATTCACATTATTATCATCAAATCGTCAATTACGTCCACCTTTACCACCTCCACGTAAATATCGATGCCGTCTACCAGCAAAGCAAACTTTCGAACGTTATCGTTTTCTTTGTGATACGAAACGTCTTGCTACAGATCCGATTTATGCTGCTACGCCAATGTTTACAATAATACCACAATCAACACCAGTAAAACATCCTCGACGCTTACTTGGTGCTCGTGTGCCTTCAGATATTATTAAACCTCGATCGACTACATCTTCCGAATCTTCAGAGTCACAGGGTGCTGAAAGAAATAATAATACAAAAGAAGAAGAAAGTAACGATGATGATGATGATCATCAAAATGCCATTAATGATAATAGTAAGAAAAATGATAACGACAATGATAGTGAAAGTTCATCAGGCAGTAGAGATGATGATGGAATTGATGATATTATTAATAATGACGATGATAATTTCGATGATGATGATAATAATCAAGGAATCGTTGAATCAATCTTCAACCCGGATAAAAATACGTCATAATGTTATTGTAATTAACATTTAATGAATTATTATGAAATGATTTTTAATAGAATTTCGAAGTTTTCAAATTATTAATCGTCTCTCTTTCAATAAAGAAATATAAAAATGCTTGCATGATGTAATGTAATCTCTATCAAGTTACTTAGCAATGAGTTTACCAGAATTAGTACCTTTGAAATAAATACAATCAATTGAATTTTTACACGCATTCTATTCGTGTTAGTGAGGAAATTTGGTATTTCTACGTATCCATTTGTTTTTAATCATAAGGACGCACTTTTGAAAATACTTAAATATAAGAGAATTTATTTCATATTTAAATACGCTTATCTTTAGATATGATTCTAAATTAAGTATGAATATCTTCGTCGACTATAGTACAGAAAAAAATGATAGTCTATACAAAACACAATGTCGATTACTTTAACATATTGAAGTTGGATTAAACAGACATATTCCTGTGAAATAATCTTTCTGAGTACCGTTATCAATACCATTTTCTTTTCAATATGACGTATTAATGCATCGATTATAGGTTTTATTCTATAGAATTATCGCATTTCGATCATTGATAGTTGCTACCCATTATATAACTGTCTACTCATTTTTACTCGATAAAATCATTATTTAAATCACTTAGCTAGTGTCTCATATTAAGTTAATGTTTTCATCGAAAAGCATGATTATGCTGAAGAATATATTTATATTCATATAATGTTTCATTTGTCTTTCTTTTGTTGAACATTTATCTATCTAAAGTCTACTAGAAGCAACGATTACTAGCAACATTTGTCATAGATCAGAAAATGTTTATTGAATTCAGTTATAGAATACAAAACTCAACTTAGTCGTTCCTTCATAGACTTTCCGATTGAATTGAAACTCATATGACTCCTTATTGCATTTAGCTTGAACAACACTCGAACAATTAGTGCAATAAACAAATGAAAGAAAGAGGATAAACATCTTGTTGGTTAATCATCGTCATACAATCTTATTACGTACTCCAAATATTTAAATCCCATCGATAAAGCTACATAAATCAAGTTAGGATATTAATTGAAAGAATCCTACGTGATCATATTTGATCAAATATTCAATAAGTAATATAAGCCGTCATTGTGAAGCTTTTATTTTTACTTTTAGTCACAAAATCATTCTGATAACGTATGATCGAATGCACTAAATTGGATTATTATAAGAATCATTATGAACAGATCAGCTTGATATTTTTCTTTTCTCTGCTGACGTAAATAATACTTTTATCACAAAATGAGTGATGAAACAAGAAGTAGTAAAACTAGAGCATTATTAGCAAGCGAAATCATTATAACATAATGCTTCAAAGAATGTTTCTACGGAGTTCAATAGAACTATAGAGCATCGCAAGGATTTCTATGTTTTAGTGTAGAGATCATAGCAGAGAAGAGACAGCAGAGACTTCAGTCTTGAAGTCTCGTATGTCTTTTGTGAAATATGATCTCAAAGAAGGGTTGAATTATAGGGTAGAAATTGAAACACCCTCCTCTAGATGTGACAGATATTCTTAGTAACGTTGCTTCTTCATCATAGACCGTGGTATACATAACCAGAAAAACGTCAAAAGCCGTGACAGACTTCTTAGCAACGGTACACTTCTTCCAGCCGCCTCCCTCGCGCCACAGACTATGACAGTCGTTGTTGATAGATCATCACAGATTGCATATCAATAATATCTCGTTCTAAGATATAGACTACTCTCTCATTGCAATTTTGACGAATCAATTAAAATAATGGTGAAGAAATCTATTTGAAAATCGATAGGATAAAAAAAATCGCCTTGTGATTAGCAACAACAACTACATCCCGTTTCACATTTTAATGTTGCAAGAATTGCGCTAACAGCTTTTAATATGTGTTGAAGTCTCAAAAAGTCTCTTGAAGTCTTCTGAACTTCCGTGAAGTATAGTGTTTCCCTCTCAATGGTAGTATTGCACAAGCATTTCTAGAAATTTGAACAATCAAGAAACATTCAATACAGGACGCATAGTACAAATTCAAACTCAATCGTTTCTGCTGAAGATAAACTCTGCTCATAAGGCATTTGACACGAAACGATATCATTTTGAATACAAAAATTCGAAATGAAAAATTTAGTGTTTCCTTTCAAACAAGGAGAGCATTATGATGAAAAAGTCGACAGTTTAATACAAATCCTTGGTTTCTAAATAACCTGCTCCAGTACTAAATTTTAAAGTGATATAATGTTTCTTGATCATATAAAATAATAAATGGGGTATTATTGATTTATAAAGCATAATGATCAGTTTGAAATATTCAATCCACCCAAGATTCTCTAATATAATTGTGTCCGTTAAAGTTTTGACTTACTCGAAATAGTGTAGACTGATAATGCTGTTGTCGTCACCCCTGAGTCAATAATGATTATTTTGATCGAACACAGATGCATTGGAGCCTTGAGAAGCACACTTATTTTTATATACAAATTTGATAGTGACCTAAGTGAATAGTTCAAAGTGTTGTAATATGCCGACATAGAATTCAAGAATACATTTATCCGAACGACAAAGATGAGGGTGCGAAAATCGAATAATAAATATTATAATTATATCAGAGTCTGAAACCTTTGCATTCGAGCACTTGGTCCTGAAGATAAAGAAACATGAACATGAATTATGCCTACCATTAAAGAAAACTGCTTACAATCGTCGACGAGAACGCCGATTGCTCACATACTGTCGATCTTTTCTGCACTAATGATTTCTAATTTTAGCCCAAGTAGTAGCATTCAATAGAATAAAATATAGAATAAGTCATATCGTAATTTTCTTATGTTTATTGTGTTCGATCTACTATTACTTTTCGAATACACAGGGATGGATCAGGCGATTAGTACGACTGTCTAGATGAAGAGAAATATACTGGTACACATAAATGCAGTCATTGAGCCCAAATACCAACTTGAAGCGAGGAAAAAGGAAGTTTTAGAATCGCTATCTATTATAGATTGACGATCCTTCTTCTTCTTCTTCTTCTTCTTTTTCTTTTCTCTCTCTCTTCCACAGGGGGTCCCAAAAGTCCGGACGGAAAGTAAATTCGTAGAATTCCACTATTTATCAAACTTAATCAACCAATGTTTTTTTAGATGATAGACATCAGTGTGAAGTTTTTGTTTGTACGGACAAGCTTCACTAATACTGTTCAAAGTTATAACTTTCGTTTAAAACACCAAAATCAGTGCTTTTTCGACCCACTTCGCAGTGTCTCTCTTTCAATAACTCGATTTCTTGCTTTTTTTTTTACTTTTATATCGGCCACATCTTGCGCCATCGTTTATCTACATTTGTTGTGGTATGTCAGTGCAAAATAAGTCTAATAATATCAAGTTCTAAGATCTTGAAGTTCTTGAGATCGGCTTTACTCCTCCAGTTCATCAGTCATCATTCCAAAATTTAAAGCGATTTTATGAACCTTGTGATCTTGAAGTTTGACATTATTAGACTTATTTTGCACTGACATACCACAACAAATGCATATAAACAATGGCGCAAGATATGGGCGATATAAAAGTCACAAAAAAAGCAAGAAATCGAGTTATTGAAAAAGAGACACTGCGAATTGGGTCAAAAAAAGGACTGATTTTGGTGTTTTAAACGAAAGCTATAACTTTGAACAGTATTAGTGAAGCTTGTCCGTACAAACAAAAACTTCACACTGATATCTATCATCTAAAAAAAAATTGGTTGATTAAGTTTGATAAATAGTGGATTCTACGAATTTACTTTCCGTTCGGACTTTTGAGACACTCTGTACATATACAGTTAGTTGTTGTATTTGCTCTATCGAGGGTGGTGATCTATCTATATATGGTGAATCAAGGTCGATCCTTCTTTTTTCTTTTTGTTATTATTTTGTTTTTCCTTCTGTTTTGTGAAAGGCTTGGGTTCTTGTTATATTATTTAAATAAAAAAAATACGGAACCTAACAGGAAGTATGTTTCAACAAGTCCAAAAAATTTCCATTTACACTGTCTATCATTAGCATCTGTGCGAGTGCTCATTTAGGGATATCCCAATTTTGCTTTCTTTCTAAAACCTAAATAGTGCATCGAAGGAGTATGATATTTTTACCAGATGTAGTTCATATATAGAGCTAGTAAATATCTACCCTTTGAGTTCTATATCGTGAAAGAAGCTATGTGTCTCAAGTACTTTCGTTTACATCATATACCTCAATATATTTCGCTCAGATCTTGTTTCAATAATTCGATTCTGACTTCAAGCATATGAAATAAAATGAAATATTAGTGAACGAGTTTCATTAGCAAGAACTTAGTTTAAAAACTAGACAAATTTGTCAGTTAGTATTTTTTTCAATAGAAAAGTTTATCAAATTAAAATTATACAAAGCGCAAACAACATGTGTAATTGTCGTTATCTTCTCAAAGTTATCGATAGGTCCTCTATAGATTTGGCCCAAAATAGCATAACTTTTGATACGTTGGTTGATGATTTTAACAGCAGCTCTTGCACTGGAAATAGTTTTGTTGTAAAGTTTATCTGCCGTTGTCAATACATCTCCTCGAGATCTCTTTCTCGGATTAGTCATGCCTCCTTCACCGATATAATCCTTATTACCAATTATTTGAACATCTTTTTCGATATCCATTAATAATCCTGATTCTCTTAAAATTGTGAGACCTTGCACACTACCAGCGTAACACTTTGACACATGAATAATTTTATGATGAAAGTCACAGGTTATCTGTACTTTAAATCCATAATTTGTTGGACTTCTTTTATGATAATATTCTTTACGTTGTTCCAGATCATTAGGTTTGGGTATTGCGATAACAGTGGAATGAACTAATAGCTTATGGTAAAGTTGAGGTTCATGACTGGTACTTCTGCTAGCTATGCTCACTGGGGATGAGACAAAGATTGGATATATGCAGGAGTATAAAATGTCAATCACTCCGAATAAAAAATAATTTACCGTTGATTTACTCAGTTTCAGCTTCATAGCAATATAATCTCCTGAATGATAATCTTTTAAGAACCACAATGTTACAACAAGCAAGTTCATAGGAGACAAATAGGGTACGTTTGTATCAGTTGTAGATTTCTGTTTTCTATGAGTACGATAATTTATGAGTGATTTTTCACAAATGACGAATAATTGTTGTATTTGTTCAATATCATGGCCCGTATGTTGTAAACAGGATTGATTGTTGCGACTCCATACTGACCATGGATATTGCGCTAGAACATAGAAACGAAAAGAGTACATCAATGACCAATCTTTAGCTGACCATTGCGCTAACTGATAACTGCATGCAAAATTACTGTAAACTGTATGAAATTATATTACTGATTGATTGTAGCAAGATCGAAAGGAAAAATATTGAAAAAGCGAAAGTGGAAAATATCGAAAGAAAAATAGGTCGAAAAAAATATATTGATGTGAAAAGTGGTCGAAAAGTATTGTAGAAAATTCTGACTAGAGAGAGATGCTTTATTGTGCACGTTAATACTAACATATGGTAACACAAATAAAAAATAACCTGACGTGCTTTGTTTATTTCATTGTCTGAAAATTAGAAACAAAAACAACAAAGATCAACTACACCCGCATAATATGTTCTTACTTATTTCACGTTCACGTGGCAATATAGCTCGACGTGGCCATGCGTGACGGAATTTCATTTTTTCAGACTGCAACCCCCGTAATTCTTTAGTCAAATAAGTAAACTGTCTGACATTTTTATCACAAATAGAGCTCGCTTAGATCTGTAACCAGTAAAAATTTTACCCATTTCTCTTCAACCACAACAGTTATTCAGAAAAAAATGACCGTTACGGAATTTCTGAAAATGGAAATTTTTTTCGGGTGGCTATGAGTTAAGCATTTTTATACGAAAGAACGAAGTACTCAAATCAATGTTGCATTCAAAAGTTGTTCCGCTTTTAACAAACTATTAGGACATCAGATCATTTCTCATTCATCTCAGCTTCATCAAATAAAAAAACTTGACATATCGCTCTTTACGGAAGTTCACCTTTTTCTGAAATTCTGGAAGGGAAGGTTTGAGAACTTACTATTTCAAACTATAAAGATAAAGCTCATCTTTTTTCTGATACATGAGTAGTAGAAAGACAGTTTTATCTTTCCAGTATGTTGGCTTTATTCTGGCAATGGAATCTCATAAGAACATCTAACTATTTTTCAGACAAAAATGCAATGTGAAGAAGTAAATAATTATGCTTTTTTGACGAAATTAGTCAATAAATCTCTTTTTCAACACCTGTCGGACCAAAAAGTGGAGTTTTTATCACTCCTCTTATAACTTCCAGCAAGTTTGATAATTGATTGATAGCACTCTTCCAACTGATCGAAACAGTATTCCTCATTTTGTTATTATAAACCTTCCTCACAGAAGGGTGACCGATGTGTGGCCATGTCGAGCTATTACTGCACTTGATAACATCGCTTTCGCATATTCTTCATCATAAATACGTGGAATAAGTGTTGTTTCATTTATTGTTTGTTATTTAATTTTTTCATGAAATTCACGAACTTCAATATGGCCTTTCTCTGGAGGGTGACTATGATCATCAATTATTTTAGTTAATTTACCATCCAAATCTGTATGAATTTTAGCAGAACAACCATTCAATATCCATTTCCAATACTTAGTAGTAGTTGTTGTTTTATTTAATCTGAAAATATATTCATTTGCTATCAGCAAAGGCTTTCCTTTTTGTGAATTAATAAATGAAATAGCTGACGATTTTTGGTTGAGTTTCTTCTGTTGAAGATGCGGTAGCCACAACCAAAACAGTAGGACTTCAGTTATGTAATTACTCTTTGCCAGGTTCGTTCACTTACTCTATATCAAATATTAATCATCACTATTGCTAGTGGAAAACAATCTAGACTAGTAGAATTATACGAAAAGAAAACATGAATTATTTTCGTTTAGAGTCACCATTTACTAGAAACATCACTGTTTCGTTTATTTCTAATTTTCACATTTTTTCATACCAAAACTTCTTTTTCGACTTTTTTCTTTTTCCACATTTTTTTTCTACATTTCTCTTTCGACTTTTTTTTTGACATTTTTTCTCTGATATTTTTTCTTTCAGTCTTTCTACAGCACACCATATTACTTACTATCATCTAAAGTACGAAATTGTTGTTGAATAGAAAATTGGTTCTTTTCCTCTTCTTTGAGGTCTGGTCTGCAATAATCACATTGAGCACGATGTCGAGAAAAATTCGCATATAAACCATGTTTACCAGAATCAGAACACACCCAAACTAACATCGAATGGCAGTTACTGCAATATTTACTATGATCAACTACTTCAGCTTGACATTGATAGCAATTCCATTGAATATGTGGAGGAAACATATTATGATCTAATAAGTGACTAAATTCAAATGTGAAAGTTTTGACTAGCAGCAGTAGAAAACACATAAAAAAAACAATCACATGAATTAGAAAAATAATCAAATGAATGAAGCAGAAAATGTTATCGTACACCGAGTCTCAACCATGAATGAAAGTCCGTACTAGTGGAACAATAATCGAAAGAGAAGGAAAGAATGAGGGTACTGTTCCGTTTTATAGTTTCCTTCACAGTGATACATGTAAGCATTATCTACGATTCGTCTTATTATGTAAATGAATACATATCACTACGGCAAATATTTTCAAATGACTTTTGGCCTTTTGCCAGTCTTTTACTTTTTCTATCTAAAATCTGTTGTCAGTAAGCTTTATAAAGTTTTCAATCCAACGTTGGTTCCAAAATAAATGCCGCATTGAATGTTTACATTGTAAACACTCAAAAATGTGGAGAATTCATGCAAACCTTCCATGTGAGAATTGATTTATGGGAACAAAGTCTAAATGAAATATCTTGAACTACATCTGGTAAAAAAAAGTCATACTGCTCCGATCTATTATTTAGGTTTTACAAAGGAAGCAAAAGTAGAATATACCTAAATGGACAATCCTATATGCGTGTGTTAGTATTGCGCTTGCACACAATTTTTATTTCAGAAAGTGATACTAACGAAAAACCGAACTAAAAAAATGTTGGGTGTGTATAAAGCAAATGAGAAACAAGAGTGACCAGTTGAAGGTGAAAGAGAGATGAGAGGTAGATACAGGACAATATATAGATAGTATACATGCCTACTCCCTAGTCTCAATCTTGGTTATTCTTGGAAAATGCCTCGAAGAATCTTTCAGAATTGTGAATCTCAACGGTCTGGTCAAGTTTTATTTAGGATTCTGTCTGAAACCTTAGTAATTCTTGTTTGCAGGACATTTAAAAGTTAAGCAGGATCCTTTTGAGGATTTGTTCAAGATCTTGCTCAGATAGTTTTCTGCACTGGGAATGCACTATCCAGTCAGGATTCTCTCTCAATTCTACTCAAAATCTTGACAGACACAGCGGACGGAATTCTGTTAAGATATTATCAAGTTTTCATCAAGGTTCGAACTAAATCTTCATATTAGGATTCTGTCAGGATTAATAGTTACAGGAAACAAAAGTCTAAGCAAGAAAATAACAAGATCAGTGAGAATCATGAACTGATTAATTTTAGTCAGCTTCGATTAGGATTCTGTTCAGAACTTTTCAAGAATAAGTGTTTACAAACCTTACAAGACAATGCCAATCCTAATCAAGATCTTGATACAAAGAGCATAAGAATTCAGTTAGTGTCTTTGAAGGCTATTGTTTACTCTAATCAACCTTCACTATTTCTCGAGAAACTTTTGAAAGATCATTCAAGATGATAATCTAACGAGTTCTGCCAAATTCGATTCAGGATCTGTCTCTGAATTCTTCAATTTACTGGTCAGATTTTTTTCTGAATTGAGGATTCACTTTTGACGCTATTTCGAATCCTGACAAAAACAATAGAAAAGATTCCATCCACATATTCTCGATTTTTGGTCAAGATCGGTCCTGGATTCTGATACAAGACTCTTGTCAATATTTAGAGTTAAATCAGAAAAGGATCTAGACAAGAATAAAATAAAATTTTTCAGAATGCTAAACAAATAACTAGTGTCAAACGTCAGTCAGAATTCTGTTCGGAATTTTTCAGGAACGAGTGTTTTTCGATTCTTACAAGACAATACCAATCATTATCGGGATCGTGAGCTGGCATACGAGGATCTAGTTAGAACCTTTGCAAGTTTTGTGCTTCAAGTCTATTGAGAGTTTAATTTTCAGGAAACTATCAAGATTTATAGCTGATTCTATTCAGGACCCTGGCAAAAACTGACGAAAAAGTTTCATCAAGACCTCAACCAGGTTTCGTTCGGAATCCATCCAACATTTTTAAATTTGTAGACTACAACAGGATTTCAATACTCGTGCTGAATAAAACTTCAATAGTAATAAATGGGATGGTTTCTCAAGATTTTATAGTTTTGTTTCGAATGCGACAGAATTGAGAAACCTACTAGAAGTTTTAAGCTGATCATGATTTGGAGCTTGAAATTCTTAAATACAGGATCTGACAAAATCTTAGAAAACCTTTTCTTTGTCTTTACTAAATTTTTATTGGAATTAATCTGAGGTTTCGTGCTCAAAAACCAATGATTTTCGCAATTTTATTCCGAAAGAGAATTTGAAAAATTATTAAATTAGAGTGTTAATTTCAATTTGGTTATCGTGATATTTTCTGCAAAGATTCTGTCAAGAAGCTGATGCTACCCTCAAGGAAACCTAGCAGAATCCTTCACAATGCAGACAGAATTTTTTTTTCAATTATGAATTATCGAAGTCCTGAGAGAATCCCGATCTAATAACAATAGAAAATTGCTCAGAATTTTTCTAAGACATTGTCCAACTCCTGCCAAAATCTTTTTCATTTTGTGGCTATGTTTCTTTCAGGGTTTACGGTTTTCTAAATTGATTTCCGGTTTTAAATCTAATGATAAACTGGTCAAGATCTTAATTGAATCCTGTTTTAAACTCTGACAGGATCTCTAAGTTCCGTAGCTAGAGGCTTTCTTCGTGATTTACTCATTTCTATAGGAAAAAAGAACGAATCCTTGAATGGTCCTAATTGGATCTGAAACGTAAACATTAAGAAATTTTCCTAGGGTATCTGGACTTATCGTTGAATTTAAGCTTTTATCTTTTCCTTAGTTTTACAGTGAATAGTTGATAGATCTTCATTATAACTAAAGTTAACTCTTAGTTTTCTTTTCTGAAACGTTATGGTAAAAGCTTTCTACAGCTGAATAAACTCATCAGTACGATCATTCAAGCTTCTCATGAGATTAAATCTGATTCTAACGCGAAAGTTTCCATGATCATATAAGATCTTACATTAGGTTCGATTCGTGAGGGCGAAGTGTGGATGGGTAAAGAGAATGCAATCATGCTCATACATACTTTACATTCTCACTCAAAGCGATCATTCCCCGAATCAGATTTCTACGAATGAGAAATATCGTTACTTTTATCTGTCCAAGGTCTAAATAAAGAGAAAAAAAGCTATCACCGATGATTGCTTTAATAGTAGTAGATGTGAGCAATGCTAGACAAAAAAATTCCTTCTCTTCAAGTTTACATAGCAGTGGAAAAAGAAAGCATTACTATCGTTAAAATACTAAACACTGTAAAATACTTCAAAATGCGGTTTTTTCGAATAAATAAGCATAAAAAGTCAATTCGAATGTCTTAAAATTTCTATATTCTGGTGAAATGTGACATTGTAGGTTTAGTAGAGGGAAGTTTGCTCCACAAAAACCTTGTAGTCAGTTTCTCAGATACATGCGAATAGTATGAATAAATGTCAATAGAACATTACATACAATATTTATTATAAAAACAGGAGATGTCATATGTTTTTCATACGAATATCGCTTAAAATGTGTCATCAAGATTTATTCATACTATTCGAATCAGAGACCGTCATCAGGGCAGGGCAGAGCAAATTGTTTTGCCCTGATAATATTTTTAATAAAAATTGATTTAAAAACATTTTCTGAAGCTAAACATCAATCTTTCAGAACATGTATCGCCTATGTATAATCTCACCAGCTAGTGATGATCCCATGTTTCCGATTGATTTCATTAGAACTAACGAATGTGACACTTATTCGGATTCGTCATCGTACAATACAAATTCTCTCGATTTCGAAAAAANGCGTCGAGATTGAACCGAAACCTCCTTTTTTTCGATTTTCGTTACGATGTCTCATTCGAATACAAACAGGGTCGAAAAAAGACAAGTTTTTTTAGGACTTCGATTATTTTCAAGCTTCGAGATAATTAAAACATGAAAAGTTAGGCGCCATTATCTTTGTTTATACATGAAACAGCTGTAATTACAGCTGATTATAGATAATGAATCTTTGAGATAATTAGTTGATCAATAAACAACAATTTCTAGAAGTCTGTCGATACGTTTTAGTAGAGTTTCTCTACTGATCAATTTTATAACGGATGACTTTCATGTTCGATGTTGATTAAGTTAGCTGTTCGATAAAAATCTTTTCTTTTTATCGATTATCCACAACTCAGAAAAATCTTGAATTATCTTTGAAACTAGTGGTAGAATGTGAGAACGAATTCGAATGATATTTATAGTGATTATTCGATTTCGGTTAATCGATCAATAAACAACAGTTTTTACAAGTCCGTCAATACGTTTTACTAGATTTTTCTCTCGTGATCAATTTCATATAGGATGAGTTCCATGTTGGATGTTAGTTAAATTAGCTGTTCGATAAAAATCTTTTGTTTTTATTGATAATCTCCAACTTAGATAAATTTTGAATTATCTTTGAATCTAGTCTTTTTTCTTTCCTTTTTACTATATGTACGCCTCAAATTTGTGATTTCGTGACGGGATGATCTCTAGAATGGAAACTCACAAAACACTCGATTAAACGCGAAGTCAAAATATAGAGATCGACCTAGTACCTTTTGTATCGATATTATTCTGAATATGTTTCATTTCCTTATAATCATCTTCCGAAAAGACAAATATGAAAGTATTTATTTCCATTTTCGCTTTGAGATATTTAAAATCGAAAAATTAAAACAAAGTTAGACGCCACTGAATTTTCTCATATGTGAAACAGCTGTTAATACCACTGATATTAAATAATGAATCATTGAGAGAATTAATCGATCAATACATAATTGTTTCTAGAAGTCTGTCGATATGCTTTAGTAGAGTTTCTCTAGTGATGCATTTTATAATGGATGAATTTCACATCCGATCTAGATTAGATCAGGTGTTCGATAAAGTCTTTTTTTCTCGCTTATGCCTAATTCAGAAAAATCTTCAATTAGCTTTCAACCTTGACGTAGAACGTGAGAATGAATTCCGATGATATTTAGAGCGATTATTCGATTTCGATTTTTGGATTCTCCGCTCTTGTGCTTCGCACCGCATTTCGTATTCGAGTCGAAACTCGAATACCGTCTAGTAAATCTTGTGTAGAGTGATGACGTCGAATATCTCTCTCAATACAATGGTAAAAACTTCAGTTTAATATCTTGAACTAAAGCAAGTTATGCAAAAAATATTGCAACCTGTCTTTTATGTATCGATAAAGATATTGGCTGATTATCTCTGTACATTTGTCAATGTTCATGATATATCTGTCAGAACTAAACGAGTTGTACCGTTGGAACTTTCCAAAGTAAATATTTATCTTCCTCCAACATTGCTAATGTAAAGAAGGTAGAGAAAGTCATAGTTTTAAATAAGGGTTTGTTTTTCTCCTATCCAACCAGTATTGTTATTACGAAAGAGAACACTGTGAGTCATTTGACGAGAAATACTTGAAATAATAATCAAAGAACGAATGCAAAATTGAAAAAACACGTTACTATGAAGACAGACATGTGTCTTTTCTTCAAACGAAAAAGCATGCGATACAACGTTTTAGTTTTCTATTGCAAAAAATAGAAAGATGAAGTTGGAATATTTACCTAATGAATTATTACACGATCTATTCGAATATTTCGATCCCATTGAACTCATCCATACTTTTGAAGATCTCAATACTCGTTTCAACAGACTTCTTTTCATTTGTTTTCGATCGTATCGTCTAGATTTTCGTTCTATATCGAAATCAAATTTTGATCTTATATGTAAACAATATTTACCATTAATTATTGATCATGTTAGTTCACTTTGTTTATCTGATGGTGAAGAAACTCCACAATTATATGAACATCTCATTGCTTATTGTCTTACAATCGATGAATTTACTCATTTACGATCACTTTTACTTCAAAAAATTGATTCAGCAAATATAATTTTTAATATTACATCAGATTGTTTTTATCTTCCATATCTTACTCATTTAAAGATCATCGAATGTAACTTTACAAATGATAAGGATCCTAAACAATTAATTTATAATATTTGGCATTTAAACAACCTTACACATTGTACTTTGGATATGACTTTTGAATTGCGACTTAGTTTTTGTGGATTATCAATAATTTCAAAGTCTATGGAATATTTGTCTATAAAAGATTATATTTTTTCTTCAATAGAACTTACTCACTTATTAAGTTTGACACCTTATCTTCAACATCTTTGCATTACATTTGGAGAAAGTATTGATATTAAATCACATCGAATTCTTACTGCTCCATTTATCACTAGTTTAGAACTTCATTTCGGTGGTTCACTATCTACTTTAACAAATATTTTGAAAAGCATGCCTAATTTACTACATTTAAAACTCGAAACAGGATCGATTAATTTGAATGGAAATCAATGGAAACAAATCTTAATTAATTATATACGTAAGATTAAAACATTTCGATTTCTCATTAGAGTTTTATCGTTGAGATATAATCATGTAGAAGAACATCTCGAAGATCTTTTAAGTACTTTTCAAACTCCATTTTGGATCGATGATCATCAATGGTATGTTCGATGCGATTGGCCACAACATACTAATAAAATATTCGTTCTTTATACTTTACCCTATTGTTTTGGTGATACGTATGTTATTTATCAGAATCGATGGTCGAAAACAACTTGTCCTAATGTTCGCGATTATAACTCTTATGATCGAGTAAAAGATGTATTTTATAAAGGATGTATAGATAATTCCACTTTATTTTCAATATGTTATCCGAAAATTTATCGTCTAACATTGAAACTACCTTTTGATAATAACTTTTGGAATATCATTCCAAGATTAGATCATTTAACTTCGTTGGAAGTAATTCAAACACAAGAAAATTACCGATCCGAATATCAACTGAAAGATTTACTCAATCGAGCAGCTCGTCTAGATTTTCTAAGTGTTGATGCGATATCATTTTTACTATTGGCACAATTGAATATTACTCACGCATCACTTCGTCGACTTCAATTGAAACCTTATCGTTCTAGAACAAATTGCTATTTGAATGCTGCACAATGTTCTATATTGGCTGATTCATTACTTGGCCACCAATGTGAAGTTCTCATAATTCGTATTGAAAATCGAACAATTATCCTTGATCTTATAGATAAAATGCATAATCTTCGAGCATTGAATTTTGAATGTCAAGATGATAATTCATTGTTACATTCGAACGATGAATTTGTAGAATGGTTGAGAAATTCTTTACCAGAAACATATTCAATTAGCCGACATCGATCTCGTCTCATACGAGTATGGATTAATAGATAAATAAATGAACAGATTTCTCACTGAACGTAAAAGAATCTTTTTTTTTTTAATCTTTATTGTGCAATAAACTTGATCATTGTGTATTCTACAAAACGAACATTAATCATTTTTTTTCTTTTGCCATGTCATCCGACTATTCTCCAGTACTATTCATGAAAAATTATAGATATTCACCTAGACATGAAAAACAAAGTTCCAAGGAACTTCAATACTTACTTCTATATCGTAGTTAGCATTAAAGCTTCTAATACTTCCTGTTCTATCTTCTCTGTGCCTCAAAATATTTCAATAAGAAAAAGCTTTTGTAAAGAATAACAGGTAGATACACAAGAGATCAAGGACATCTTCACGCTGTATTGCACGTAGGGGATACGAATAAAAATATTCGATATGACTCAACCATGATGTGTCACTTGTTTGTGAGGCAATTTTCTTATATGATTCACCTGCTTTCTGTTTCTTTTTATTTTTCTCTTTTCTTCGTTAATCGACTTTATTTAAGCTTTTATATTTAGTTCTGCGAGCAGATAGATCATTGATTATGTCTAGTAGTGCTTCATACTTTTTTGTATTTCAGTTTTACTAAGTTTTGTTACTCCATTCACTTATTTAATCAGAAAGAGTATTGAGCAGAAAATCTTAATGGCAACTGAATACCAAAAGAACCTCAAGGTCATGTTGCCCTGCCAAGAAACTATATCTGGTACAGTTTTCAAAACTCTAGCTTCACATGGATGAGGAAATATCCAATCGACACATCATTCGAGGCTATTCTGCCATAATTCTAGAAAAGACTTCGCTATCTTCAGCTTGATATAAAATTCGATGAATAAACGCTATATTTTTGAAGGTTCAATCGAATGAAATACCATTGATGATCAGTCAGTTTCATCTGAAGCCATACTGCATAAGTGATGTATTTGAAGTTCTAAAATTATTCTCTCAAAGAAAATCTAATTTTTCTTCTAGATTAATAAGCGCAAATGTCAAACACCAAAACAAAAAAGTCATTGAGTCGTCCTATATCAGGTAAGAAGTTTCTGAATTGTTTCTAATGCATTTTTCACCATCAGAATGCAATGTTCATTTCGAGGTACAATCGTTTCGTACAGTTCCAATGCTCTCGTATAATAATAAAGTGCTTGATGATAGTCTCCGATATTGAAATACACAACCCCATGACTGTGTAAGCTTTGTGCCATGAATATATGATTGTAAGTCAGTGTATGTTCAAAGATTGCTAAGGCATTTTGATGATAACTTAATGCTTGACTATGATCATCCATGTTCACTAACGTACGGCCAATATTATAAAGGCTGATACCAATAAGTACATCATTCGCTGGATAATGAGTTTGCATGATTTCCAAGGCTTTCCGATGACTATCTAAGGCATCATTGAACTCCTTTTTCATGTTATAAACATAGCCAATATCATGTAAGACTAAGGCGCTATCTTGAATCCGTCCATCACTAATCATTAATTCATAAGCTATTTGAAAATTATCGAGTGCTAATGAATATTCACCTTTTTCATAGTGTAGAATTCCATAATTGTGATAGATAACAGCTTCATCTTCATTTTTCAAACTATCTAAATAATTTTTCGCCGTCGAGAAACCATTCATTTTGAATAATAAATTAGCCATTATGACTGGTAATGTCATTCGTTCCATTGTCTCTTGTTGTACAGTAATATAATTTTGTGCAATGTGTACCCCTTCAGGACTGAAACTCAAGCGAGCAATCCAAACTCCCAACTTATCTTCGAAATCAAGTGAGTTCAGTTTAAATGTAGCACCTAAATTGATTATTACTCTAGTCGAGTCGATCAAATGAACAATAGATGTTGGCACGTTGTGTATTTCGAAACCGACCATTACTTGTGACTCGTTTCGATATGATACCGTCTCATCGAATAAACGATAAACAAGTAAAAATCCACTGAATGTCATTAATTGACCGATGTTTTCCAATAATTTTTCGAATTGAGTTTTTTCTATCAGTCTTGTACAATAGAGTTGTTCAATGTTAGACGATTTATCCATAGTCGAACTTAGATCATGGATAAAAAAGTCGAATGATTTCAATCGTTCTGTGTTGGCTGTATGAAATGCTTTGGTGAGAAGTTTGGACATAAAACAAGGTTTCGAATACCATTCATGGGCATTATGAGAACTGTATGTATTTTCAAATCGTTCGATATTTTCCATTTCTACAGTATTTTGACAATAATATTTTCGACAGTCTTGAATAATGGAAATTCTGTCTGTTGGTTGTTCTGTTATTAATAGATCTTTCAATAACAAATTCCAGAAAAATATGACGTTCTCTTTTGATAGATGTGTGTGTGTTGTCAATTGCTGCTGTGGATCATAAAATCCAAATCCCAATGTAAATGGTTGTTCAATGCTTGTCCGTACTTGTTCGAATAATACTTTTTGTTCTGTAAAGGTACCAATTAGTTTTGAATATTTGTTCATGAGCTGATCATCAACCTGTTGCTGTGTAGAATAGATGAAAATGGAATGAATCTGATTCAAGTGGTGTAATTGAGATAGAAACTCTTCATCTGATGAGTATTGACAAAGAATTATGAAAATAAATTCTTCACTGATCGATTGTACATAAGTAAGTAATTGAGACTTCACTCCATAGACTAACACATAATCATTGATAGTACGATACTCTTCATCTGTTATATTAGTCATAATACGATTAGGATCGAAAACAATTAGTGTTATACTTTCTTTATTCGTCGAGGAAGAATTTGTTGCATGTGACAGAATTTGTTCTTCAACGGATGATGTCATCGCAGGCTAGAAAGAAGAGATTATTAACAAAAAAAAAGTGAGAATAATTCCCGGTCTACCTGAGTTGTTCTCGATGGTGGTTCATAATATTTCACTAAATCTTCCAATGTCATATCGGCATTAGGGGCATCACTCAAAAGATCCAGAAATCGATATGAGACACTTTGACAAGCTTGTTGATATGTTTGTCGTGATTGAGGGTCTAAGGGTGTTGGGCATGTACGACCTTGCAGAATGTCTTGAAACGGTCCAGTGGGATGGTTAGCAACGACTGAACGATGTCGAATCGATGGTACACTTGCTGATGATTCATTGAAATAGGAGCACGTGAACATAGGTAACCAAGATGTCATTAAACCATTTTGAATTAGATTAGCTGGTTGAATGAGATCGTTGATAAGATTCTCTGCGGAAAAGAATTCTCCTTCACGAGTATTTCTAATTAATGTTTGTTCAATGTCTGATTTTTCCATGGCCTCTAGGATGTTTTTCATGCATGAACCTAATCCGATAAGATCATCGACGAAATCACATACAGAACATTCGGCTACTTGTTCGTCCCAAATGGGTGGTAGCCATGTTGTTTGATCAGCCGTCAAGAACAAACGCTGAAAGGTGCTCCAGTTCTGTTGTTTATCACCGTCTAGTGCTCGTAGTTGACTCAAGGTGTAGAGACAACCGGGTACATCACCTTCATCTTGACTTTCTTCTGGCTGACAAAGCCACTTTTCTCTCAACAATCGATAATCATTCACTGCAGCTAAAATATCTCTTACTTTCATGTTTCGTAACCAATTTTCCGTTGTTTGTTGTCGTTTACTCGCCAATTCGTCCTGTTTAATTAACACATCAATTTTAATGTCCTCATTCAAACGAACCTCATGTTCTAGAATAGATGCTGCTCGTGTTAACGATGCCGACGAACACGTTTCTAATAGATTGAAAGAATTAATAAAATAGTGTGGACAACGACCAGAACATAATATTGATCTAGCATAGTCCAACCATTCTCTTGCCATAATATAGGCGATGGCTTCATCATTGCTCGCCTCAGAACAAAGATCATTCAAATTATACAATTCACACATCCATAATACTGTTGTTTTGACAAAATAAGATGGTACGATGGTTTTTGTGTGATCTTCGAGGCATGGTTCTTTCTTCAGATACCGATGATAAATACTTCGTGCAACACCATTTAGAATTAGTTCTACTCGTGTACGATGTTTAGCTATTAGACGTTCGATTGCTGAAAAAGAATACCGAAATTCAAGTTCTTGATCTGCATCTGGTGTTTTACTGGACCATTTCGGTATGAGATGCATAGATGCTTGCTCATAAATGATTTCGTATAGTTTCGGCCGAGAATTTTGAATTCTATTGAGAAAGTCTTTCATATCATCTGGCCAAAAGTCTAGTTTCAAAGCCGGTACCAAATCGGCATCGAAATTCATCGACAATAATCCATATTCGATATAATCTTCCAACATGGACGCATCTCCAAGATATTTATATTTTTCATAGAATTCAAGTAGAACATTCGATCGCACATGATTGACTGCTGGTATTCGTATATGATACATAGGAAATGTTAAACTAATTACATCTTGAAACATTTTTTCATTCAGACGTTCGGCATCGGCAATTGGTCTGATCATAGGTAGTACATTTTGTGATGTTGATTTTCGTAACATTTCACAAATCGAGATATATTTCGACTGAAATTGTTCGACATCTTCTTGTACTTGCATTCGTCGAATGAAATTTAGTACTGCTTCGAATTGTTCACTAAGTGATGTCGTTCCGAAAATACTCTTGTATTTGATTTCTGCACTTGCGGATGTTGTTTTCGTTTCACCGACCGATTGGACTATTGATCTTGGAAACGATGAACTTACATCGATACCACAGTACTTCTCTTTCATTTTGAAACCATTGATACATAATACTCCATGCTGATTTAATTTGGTAGAGAACGGTGTTGTTGAATATTGTTCAATGAATCTTTCATCATATTTGACTTGAACAAATCCCGCTACATTCTCTAGTTTGAGAATACAATCAGGTGACTTTATTGTTCCTTCAACTAACATGACATCAAGGTCTTGCATAGTTTGTTGGGCCAGATGACGTGTATAAGCAGCACCTTCTATGCTACTACCAGATAGAAAAGGCGTGCTATCAAACTTAGGTATTGTCGCCATTTTTGTTTTAGCCAGTAATTCTACGTTAAACAGAATTTAACGTTGCAATGGATACAAAAGAAAGGAAGAAGAACAATGCTGATAGGAGTGTCCAATGAATTGTTGTTTTTTTTCGTTTCTGTTTAAGGTGAAAAAAGAAACTGAAGCATTGATATGATGAATAAAAAACCATACTTGTAGCTTTTATCTTCAACCTGTAAATTGATGTTGGAAAGAAATTTGAAATCAATGATCAATTGACAAACTAAAGGCACAGACGAAAATCTAAGATGATGACGGTATATCGGTATAATTCAATTCTAAAAATAAACAAAAAAAGTTATCTTTAATATTTTCAATTTATATCAAAATATGGATTGCATTAAGCAAGCAAATCTATAGATTTGGAAATATGTTCTCAAGGAATGTTTTCTACGATAAGTGACCAGAAATTCTATCTTTGCATCCATTATTATTAGATTGATTGAGATTCTTTTAATGTTGCCTTCGAATTCTTCCAAAGACATACACACACACACACATGCAAACCATCAATGCTTGAGGATGAATGATGCAGAAAAAAAAAATAAATACCAGTGGACTTGAATAATAAAATATGCTAACAGTGAAAATAATTTCTTTCTTTGCCTTCTAATGATTCAGTAAAATGATTTATATGCGCACAAAAATTGTTTATCGTAGGCATATTTCTTTCCAACATGACGTGCAATAAACATGTTGACTGATGTATCGTTGTAAAGCATTCAATGGTATACATTTTCGCGTGCAAATTCCAATTCGAACTCACAATTGCTTTCTGTCATTCTGTTATCGCACACTTGTAAATCAGAGATGCAGCTGGATTGAGTTGGATTAAATTAATTCATGACGGTGTGTGTGAGTGGGTGAAAAAATGACTCACATCTTAAACTTCATTAACGCAGAGATATCAACACGTGCACACCTTTGTATTGTTTTCATCAAAATCAAGCTTCAAGATGCCAAACTAAAGTTATTTGAATTTTTTTGTTGAACTCAAAGTTCAACTATTTTTAAATAGTCATCAATTTTATGACTACCTATCGATCTCGATTCGGAGACATTGTCAAATTTAAAAGATCTTGTTTGAAGTAGTATGCCAAACGACTATGAGAATTTTTGATTGATCTTATATAGCTACCATAGATTTGTAAGACTGAATATTCACGCGAATATCTTCGATATGAACAAATAATACATCTAGCTATCTTTATTATTCATCAATGGAAGAAAAGAGGAATGTTGCTATTTTTTGAAATATTTGAGATCAGATGATGTATATTCGAACATTTTTTTTTGTGCATTTTTCATTATTTTTTTAATGATTATACATATACATATCTAATAGGATGATTTTTTAAATTAATTTTTAATAGGCATTTTTTTGTTCATTTATCTTTCATTCTTAAATATTTTCTACCAAAGTATTATTTAAAAAACATTTTATTTGTTTCTGTCTTATTTCTACGAAGACAGACATACAAGAATTTCACGTTTTTTTGAACAAAAATAATTAAGTGGATTTTTATGTGTGCTTTTCGATTACTTTCAAAAACGGACAAAAAGTCATGTTTGTTTTTTATTTGTTTCGATTTAATTCTGATTCGTCTATTCTGTCAAATTTCATCACATTTATACAGAAAAGTAGGTGACAGTTTATTTCAAGCAAAAAACATTCACTTTGCCTCAGAAAAATTAAATTTTTGAGTGACCATGTTTAAAAATTTCTTGCCCAACTTCTTTTATGTGAAACCATATTTAGCTTTGGGCATGGAGGATGTGAGTGTGTGATAGTTGGTACATATGGGTTCGAGTTAGTCTTGTCTTTTGGTACGCTCATATTCTCGACACACTGTCTGTTTCGAAATGCAATAAAGTTATTGAATATTGCTAATTAAAGAGAGTTTATTAATACGTTTCCTCCTATTTATCAATTCACTTGATTTACGTTTACTACTCTATTAAGATTCTTTAATCTATATTTTCTCCTACAGGGGCTCATTCTAGAATTAATTTCATCTTCACACTGATCATACCAGATAGTGTACGAATTTCAGTATTTTTACACATAGCGTATCAAGTACAACAAGATATCAAATAATATTCATAAGAATACGGGCGATATATGACACATCCTTCAAGACGACAAGACTAGTGTAAAGAATATAGCTGTCTAATTGGTATTTACCACCGTAGTCATCGTTTCCGAAGATTAGAGCTAGCCACCGTCGATGCATGTCGAGTTGGTTACCTAATGTGAAACACGAATACGAAAATCATATTGTTTTTCGTTTGTAACTACCACCTTGCAGCAAAATTAGTGGCATAATTATAGTTTTACAGCATTTAGATAATAAAAGACGAGAGAAAGCCAACTGACACTTGAATGTTGCCTACATTGGCGAGATTATTGTAAAGGCAGTGACGTTCTATTTGCAGAATGCGCTCTGAAACTATAAGAGCATTGACATCAACAATTGTCACTGTGGGTGTGGGTTCAAATGGATATGATATTGAATGTGAGAGTTCTCCTCATGTGTACGGACACCCACACCCACACCCTAGCCATTGCTGTGTACCTAGAAGCTTTTTTCCTTGACTGTTACGTATAGTAATGTATCTAAACAGATAAGACAGTAAAAATAAATTCGTTCAGATCTATGTTATAACATTATTTTAACAATAAAAATAACGTTAAAAATTCTGTTTGTACGACTTCTTTACCATGTTTCAACATGTTAAGAAACTATGAACTTATTAAAACGAGTAGGACTCTTTTAAATTTTTGCTCTTTTCTTAGTTTTAAAGGTGTGAAATTTTGAACACGCTAAAACATGAAAACCCCAGTTTGAAAAACACTTTTTCTCATAATATATGTTGTCAATCACTACATCATTAGATACCAAAAGCAAATTAAGCGTAAATAACATAGTTAGCTACTATACTAATTATCAAGAATACTTTTAATGATTTAATCTCAATTCCTAGCATTGGCTTGTGCTTTTATAATCTATTGAGATATGAATCTTAATGATAATTTCGAAATCGATCGAATTCAATTAGCTGTATTTTGAATGTATAGAAGAAAAGTTGAGAAAAGATAAAACCAGCAACATCTTCAAACGAACTATGACTATTTAAAACAAAAAGTGGAATCAAATTGAATTGTTTTCTTATTACCTGATACAAATCTGTTGTCTTTGACGAATATCTGATCTTATGTCAGGACCTTGAGTTAAACCATATACTAACAAGTATGAGGTACGACTTCAACTAATATAGCAGAGGATTTCACACCTTAAATATCTGCAATAATAATTAAACTCTTTTCTTAAGCCAAATAATTATTACAATTTGAGGTTAAATTTTTACATCTAGTCATTAAAGATAATTTCATCTATGGTGATTACTCACCACAATAAAATGAATAAAACCCAATATATAGAGAAAATTTGATGTTGAAAACCTTTAATTAGACTTGTTGGTGTACATGTGATGTTTTTCACTTGTTTTACTGGATGATTCATATTTTTAACCTTAGCAGCAAGGTAACTCTATGCATTTTCTACCGTTCGTTATTTTGGTTGTATTTTTTTAATATTTTTCTTCCATTTCATATTCTATCACGAATAGGTCTACACAAGATGTGCACAAAAAATTATCCACCACCTAACATGTGCATTTTACACGCGAAACTAAAACAAAACACATTTATATCTGCAATGATATTGAAAAGCAAGAGGCAATAGAAAAAAAAATTATTTTTTTTAATTTTCAAATTCATGTGTTGTATTCATGCATATAAAGAAAAATATTTAATAGTTATTCTCATATTAAGTTGATATCGAGTTATTACAATCTTACGTACTTATCTTTATATACTTTAAACCTTTTTGTTATTGAAACAATTCTCCTTCAATGATATGAGGAGATCAAAAGGATTGAATGTCGAATAGCAACAGTATATAATTTCGTGTTTACGATAAATACATTCTTACTTATAAATTAACACTCTAATGCATTGAAGAAAATCTCTTTGCACAAAGGGCGTGGGTTACAAATAATTCAATAAAATTTTCATAATAATTATAAAAGTCTCAAAAAATTTTTCAAGTCTCTAAGTCCAAAGATTATATTGAAGTTGATTATTGTTGATACTTTTAGATAGTTACTAGTAGACCATTACAGATCGTAAGAGAAACCTGAATTAGGGTGTGAGTGATGTTGCACATGCAACTGCTATAGTCAGTTTTTCCATCATCCACCGCATATTGAAATGTTTCAAAATCGATGAATGCTCATCAAAATATTAAAGCTTTTTTTACAAAAAATTCTTTTAAGACTTATGTTGTAGATGAGAAACATATGGCAAGTTAATAAATGATAAAAAGTATTAATAAACATATTACTCATTGATATTTTGTTTTGAAAAAAAAATTCTTCTATCAACTAATAGAAGGTGTTTCGCTATTTCGAATTATCTATCACTTACTTTTGTTACATGATCAGAAACAAAACAACACAAGCAAAAAAAAACAGAAGAATACACCGTAGATATTCTTCACATATTCATGGTTCATTTATTCTATTCATTTAAATTGTCTAAGCTATTTATTTCACAGCTTGCCAGATGAATGATTAATGATGAGGAGTAAACCGAACAACTGTATCTTGGTCATTCCTGTTATGGAAGATTCTTCATTAATTGCGAATATTTTTTTCGCAGCCGATTTTCGAAGAATATTTTCATTATTTAACAAAAAAACTCACAATAAACTAATACGAATATATAAAAGGGATCTTGTCACCAGATCTATCCTTGTAAAGAAATATAAACAAAGTTCTGATGTAACAAAGTTTCTCAGAAATCTACTTCTCAACATTTATCACGCACTATCAAGTTGACAAAACCTTATATAAATCATCGTGTATTTCATTGTCAAATGATAACAATAAAAAAAAGCATTTTTTGTATTACTCTTTAAGGAAAAGAATAGAAAGTATAGGAAAACATCTAATTCATGTCAAGTAAGGTGCTGAATTTTAGATAACTTCGGTCTGTTTTTTTTAGTTTTTGCTTCGAGTGTCAAGTTTATTCGTTTGCACGTTTGAATTTTTTGTCCACCACACATTCATTGAATATTTACAGCATCTTTTGTTTGTTTCTTGACGATTAGTAAATTTAGATGTCAATATCATCTATTATAATGTCTTCAAATTTTGAAACATTTAGTCTCAACTATAGATATTTATCCAACCAGAAATTCGTTGTCAATCTTTAACTTTCAGTTCAATTAACAAAGATAAAGAAGACTAGAGTTTGACCAACATATATACGCACCAATTTTTGAAATCAAGATTGAAACAACAGCCATGCTAGTCTACCTCTATACGTAAATATTCTCTGTTGTCTAGCTTATAATCGAGTTGACGAATTGTTCGATCATGAAAGTGATCGTACACATAAACGAGTTTTATCGAGGAAGAGAATAATTTGACTGGTGGTGTTTTGTACGAAGAATGTGAATGAGGATTCTCACTCTTTGGCAAAATGATTCGTCGAAAACAAAGAACAGTATAGTTAACAAGTTGAGATAGTACAAGCATCTAAATAAGAAAAATTGTGTTTTTCTATTTGATTTCTAGAGTTTCTATAAGAAAAAACTATACTTTGGTTTCAATATATAGACCCACACTTACACTCATTTCTCTCTAGTTTTCTCTTTGTCTGCTGTTTGAAAAACATTACTTTTGAAAGAGTGGATGTCGTCAAAAAGTAACAATTAAATGTTTTCTGATCAGTACTGACAAAAAATCAATCATTTTAGTCGAACTATTCTTCATCATCATGGATGATTCTGCTGAAAAGTTGTATTGTATTAACGAATCAGATGTACAACATGATTTCGTTTTGATTCATTTCTTGTCGCTGATGACAAATTTGACACTACTTTTAAAATACTGTTCTATCATCATGAGAGATAGTTTTACCCCCATCGATTTTGCTTATAAGTACGATGTGTAACATTTTTTTGTATTCATTGACATTTTCGTTTTCATTGGTACTATTTGAACAATTTGGTTTTATTAGCTGTTCGACTGCTAACTTAAGAACACTGATCGAACCTAAGATTGTTTTCAATCAGAAATTGTTATATTTACACTTTTTTTATTCAGTCTCTAGTTGATTTGTTTTGTAATAATCTGCTGAGTTTGATGAATGCATGATTGTTGCATTTGTTTGATTCAAGATGAAAATCCAAATTGAATTCAATCTGACAGAAACTCAACGAGGTGCTCTGACAATACAAATTGGCACCGATTTATATCGAGTTCAAAAATACAATATGAATGGTAGCATTCGATGAACATGCACTAGTGAAAGATACAATGCATCTATTGCGATCCAAGACAACAAAGTGGTAGTCAATTGAGGAGAGGATCACCACGACAAAAGATAACTGTCGTTCTACATTGATCAAATGATGATTGAATTTCATCAAGCAACAGTAGACAATGTTCAAATCCCATTTCCTCAAATTTATGACCGATTTGCGAAAAATTTCGAATGTTTTATGCAAAACAAAATCTTGAAAAAATTTGAAAACTTATCATTACGGAAAGACTACGGATCAATGACTGAGTTTTCAATATTTTGGCCAATTTAGATCGAGTATCTATCGAACTTATGCATTAACGATGTCAACTTCACTATTTTGTCAAGAAATCTCATAATTGATTTCACTTCTAACGTATGTTTTCTTTCTTCGTATAAAAACTAGCCTATTAGAAGATGTTAGCCCGAACAATCAATTACTGAGGTTTGTAGTCGCTAGTAATCAATAGTTGAGTATAGACAGCATACTCCTATTTTATACATCATGACAAGAATCTGAACAAGAAATCAAAAAATTAGACATAAGGAGATGGTTATTCTACTGCTATGTGTTGCGCCAAAGTAGGTCTTGCATTATCATCTTTTCTTACAAATAATACCATTATGAACTACGATGGTAGGTGTTTCATTTTTTCACTAACGATAAACAATAAGGTAATGACTTTTACCAATAATCGTGTACCAGTATTTGTCTAAATTCCTTCATACTATTTAACAGGGATCAGCTTTGCTCAATACGAGTTTTCGTTTGACTTGTTTTCGGTTTTTAGTATTTCTATTTATTACTTTGTAGACTGGTGTCCTAAAAGGGTGTGGGTGTGGGTGTGGGTGTGGGTTTGTATGTCACACTCAAAATCAAGAAAGTGAGATAGTATTTGACACTGATCTGAGCCATCATCAGTTAAAAAAGAACCAATCTATTTCCGGAATTTCATGCTGTTTTATTTAGCAGTTAACTATTCATTTCTGTAGAATGAAAAACCTAAATGTAGTAATCTTTTCGAGAAAATCAAATAAGAAACGAAGAATTGTTTAAGCCCCCCATCCTTCCCCTCAGAAACCGACTTTGCTATTTTTCGTCCCATTTCATCCAAGTTTTTTGGAGGAGGGTGTGAGCGTAAATCAAGAGAAGACCCACACCCACACATCCACACCCTACCCTACGAAAACTTATGTATTCAGTTTGATCGTTTTATTTTACCATTTGTCATAGCTTAAAGAGCTGAAACTTTCAGAACTAATAGATCTCGATTAGTTCTATACATCATAAAAATTTCAGGTCTATTGGTCAAACAAAAGTATAAAAAATATCATTAACACTGTATCCTCAGTTATTATGAAACACCCTTTATTCCACAGTAGCACATTCTCAGAAAAAAATTCGCCAGAAAAAAAGACCAATGTACATGTTTTGGCAAAAAAAATTATGCTAGGTTGTACTTCATTACAAGCACTATCAGAATATGTATAAATCTCAAAATCGAGTTTTTTCAAAAAATTGACTTTTCTAAGGGGTGGAGGGCGGGCTTAATAGAAGTACTGAGTTGATTACGGAAAAAAGTCGCATAACTTAAACCAACTTTGACTGAACTTGTATTTAATTCTCTTAAACTAAAGTTAAAAACGATAAACAACATGTTGACGTATCAATCAAGAATGAGTATCCAATGCATTCACATAGAGAGATATTTATGTACCAATAGAAAAGAATAGTGTAGATCCTTTATCAGTCAGCTTCAAAAATACACTTTTATCCAGTCTATCTGAACGAATCTATACTACCAATAACATGCTAATAGCAGAGAGATTTTTTCCGGTCTGCCAAGGTGGTATTTATAGAAGCATAATTTCGTTTTTACGTTTTGAATATGGTGAACATAGTTTGTGGTCTATTTCATACATTGAAGACCTACTCATCTATTAAATCAAAAAAATCAAAAAAGAATAATGAAGCATAATCAGCTCGATTAGGATCTTTGAATGCATTGTCTAAACAACTTAAGATCAACAAATTCAAATATCGATTTGGTTCAAAGACTCGAAAATACCGACTTATAGTTTTCTAGAGAAATAACTCATTCTATATTCAATAAATATGATATTTATGAGAAATTATTTTTCTGTACTTCGATGTATAATCACCAAAAATTGTTGTAAAACTAAACTATAATTTATTTTGTATATTAATTTACGTTTCCATTGAAATTATTTCACGAACAGCATATTTTTCAATCTGATTCATGTTAATAATGTAGAGTTACAAAATAAATAAATTAAAAAATAGAGAAAACGTTTCTTTTTGTCCTATTCAAGTCTCATAGAATGTACATAGCTCCACCCTACATGCTATTTCGAAATTTCGCTGTGACAAAATTTCCATAGTTCTACAACGTCAGATTAAGGTATACAAATCATTTCACTTATTCTGGAGTTGTTCGTATTCTTTTTCATGGTTAATTTTGTGCCTCCTTGTCTATTATGCCCATTGAATTCTTTTCTCGAATTGAAATAATATAATAGGCTGGAGCAATCATATGTGATGTAAAAACATAAAAATTGCATGCATAGTTGTAATTTATTTTACTGCATCAATGGCCCAATATTGTTTTCATTATTCTACTTGAAAAAATAATTCAGCAATTATTTTGTTTTTTTGCTGCTCCTTTAAATAAGACGTACACGGCCAGTTTTGTGATATTCGGGTGAATAGAAATCAACCAGCATTACTCTCGCTCTAGAAGAACGATGCTCTCTGTAATACTCTTCTTCGTATTCATTAGTACAGCTGCTGGTTGTTCTTGTACTTCAAGACCACCACTAGATCGTGATTTCAAACAAACACCGATCATCTTCATTGGACGCGTGACCACGGTGAACGTGAATAAACAGAGTGAATTTTCCGGTATTGCCGACTATACAATGATCGTTGAAGAAGCATTTAAAGTGAGAAAATAGCGAACTTCTCTTGTTGATCTTCTGAATTCTTTCGTGTACTGTTTGACAGGGCATTACATCTGGCTCAATAATCGTCGTTCACAGTAACACTGCAGGAACCAATTGCGGTTTGGCTGAGATTACTGTTGGTGCACGATGGCAAATATGGGTCTATCAAGATGGCTGGACAGATATGTGTACACGAAGCACACATAATTCTGATGAAAATCGTGCTGAACTGGAGAAACTTGCCAAAAGTCCTTGATACTTCAAAGGCAAACAACAATATGGTATAGAACTTCTGATTGAATATCTTTTGTATTGTTATCGAAAATATCAATAAAATATCGTACTGCACTAGTTCTTGAAAGTATTAAATTCAAAGTGAATTCTCGTCTGCGAATTCACTGAGAGTTGTATGCCTGTGACTAAAGAGCTCAGATAAACGTGAATCGACCATAATTATGTATGGTTTATCATGTAGCAATTTTTGCATTGTTATTGCTCCTGTTTTATCATTAATTATAATTTAGAGTAATAAGTGATTTCAGATTTCATTTAAGATTTATAAGAAGTGAAATATTTTATGAACAATTTCTATACTTTTGAAAGGAGAAATTTACAAGTCGGACAACGATTTTTGTTGTTCGGGAGCAAAATATTTGGAGAGTAGGCGAAAATAGCCAATTTATCGTTGCTGGTGATTCAAAAGAAAATACAAGTTTTCGAATGCTCTGGGTGTCTCGCCCTCAACTATTCTTAGAGACGAGACTGGAGATGTTTGTTGACACTTGAGCACAAAAACCATTTCTTTGGGTCTTACTTCGTTATTTACTTTTTTGTGTGCATTACGGTATGGGTGTGGGTGTCTATAGGGATAGGAATGAAGAGAAGCTTCTCATCTATATTCAGACGCAACCCTGAAAGAAGTATGGTAAATGAAAATTTGTTAGGTACAACACAGCTGAAACTGCAAAAGCCCATTACAAATTGGTTGAATCCTAAAGCAAAGAATTGTTAAGAAAAGAATCACTTTTTCTCTTGTTCTCAGCTTTCATCGTTATACAAAACTTCGTCATAAAGAAAACAAAAGCTCTGTATTTTCAATAATGATAAACACAAAGATAACGAAAGACATGAAGGAATTCCCAGTTATATCACTTTTCTTGCAATTATGGTTATAGTTTCGAGAGTGACATATATGATCATTGATTGGCTACTCCTTCAGTCTTGAAAAACAGACACGATCTATAAATATTCATTGTATCTACTGAGTTACTTTCTCAATAACGAAGCTAAACTGAGCGGTCAATATGAAGAAAAATTGCTTCATGGCAAGAGTTTTTCCATTATTCCCGATACTATTTAATATTGCTTCAATCGTCTATGTATTAACTATGAATTTCAAGAACTATCACAAGTATCAAAATCGTGATTCATATGTAATACAATATGTTATCAATAGCACTTCCGATTATTATATTGTTAAAAGTAGCCTGAATGGTACATACAATTGTTCGTCAGATGCTCTGTTTACTTTTGATACAGCAACCCTTTATGCGGATATTATTAGCAAGAATGCAAGACAAAATATTTTCTTTATCACGATGTATTGGCTTAGTACCGTTTTGGCAGTCTTCATTTTTTTTTTCGACGTAATTTCATCAATTTGTAAATTTAGAAAAAAAATTACGGACTCATGAAAGATATAAGTACCCGTATCTTATTAATGAAAGACGTTTGTCTGTTGACAAGAATTCGTCTGATGACGAAAACTGCTTGACCACAGTGATTAGGACACTTGGTTCACAATTGTTGAATAAAAGTTCAGTTACTGTTCCGACATATTTTATTACTATATTTGATTATACTCAACCGTGTCTATCGCATCACACAAGACTCTCGTTGTTTACTCTACGCCATTCGTATGTTTGTATTATTGTGTCAGTTTTTAGCATGGGTTATTTACTAATATGGACGGCAGCTTGCATGCATTCACCATGTGATCGATACAGTGAGGATTTTATATGGCACAAATGTGCCAAGACTTCGTCAAATGAATATAGGTTAGCAGTGATCATTCCTTTTTGCCTGAATATTCTTCCATTCGGTGTCTATAGCATGTTCGTTTTGATGACATCGTTAATTGAGGATGTATTAAGAGTAAAAGCTCTTTTCATTGGTTCCAACTTCGTGGGTGTGAATGTGAGTGTGTACGTGGATGATTTGAAAACATCAAGTTAACAATGATAATAACAAAAACGAAAAACTAGACTCGTTGCTTTTTGTGTAGTTTTTAAATTTTCTTTTAAGCTTTTTGCGTTTGTATTTTGGTTAAAAATATTTTTGAGTATTTTAGTAATAGTTTTTGAAATTTAAATGAGTTCAGCTAATGTTAAATAAGAAAAATAAGAGAAAATCAATGAAAATATGTAATTGAGAGTCAGACAAAATAAATTAACTGGAAAATGAGTTCTCGTCTTACTTGTTTGTAAATGACGAACAATAATCTATTTTTTTTTTTCAGGAAGAAGAAGACAGATAAGGTGAAATTGATGAATTTTCGCACAAGAACTATTTTTGAGAGTGGTGTAGGTGTAGATACGGATGAAAGGAAGATTCACACCTACGTCTACACCCCACACCCACATTCATATTCAGGTAAAACGTTTCAAAGAAAACGGTCTGGCGTACTTTTCCATGTTTTTCATTCCATAAAAACTTTTAGTTTTAAAAAAATAAAACTTTATTCTTGCTAGAATTATGTAGACAGTTTATTCTAGAATATCTAAAAGCCTTCGTCGAAATTTATATGACTTGAATACATTTGCCAATGTTAGGGTGTTGGCGGGCGTGGTTATTGCTGAATGGACGAGAAAAGTTCTGGGTGAGAGTCTCTTCATTAAGATGTACACCTCTGCCCATTCGTAGTCACAATCCACATTCAAATGTCTTTCAAAAACGAAAAACGGACTTCAATTTCCAAACTTAAAGAATGCGAATCAATTGACACATACTTAAGAGCACTATTCTAGGGGCTCGACGTTACTGTATTTGATTAGTCTTTGACCAGGTACGGTCCGAAAACTACAGCCTGAGTCAAGTTTGAGATCATATGTAGAATTACTGAATATTGATTCGCCTCTTATATTTCAAATATTTCTGAGATACTTTTTCGTCAAACTACCCCTAGTTCTTCTTCTCTGGACATAGAAAATGTGATGTTAGTCAGAACAGAAATTTTATCATTGAATCTTTTGTCGTTTCTTATTTTTCAGCATACTGAAAATTTGACTTCTTCATTTGACTGTAAAATTTTCATTTTCTTATAGTAAAGATGAGTTGTATTTCTGTTTTTCGATGTTGAAAGAGATTACTGACCTTGTAGGTGCAGGATTAATAGTCAATAAGAAGAGTAGGCTATGATGTAATCAATGCTCACTTGGTCCTTCGAGTTATTTACTCCGGATTAAGTAATGACAAAAGACTTTTCTTGACGAAACGCACGGATAATCCAAAATACTGCTATGTATGAGAGCAATATTTCTGAAGTTTTCAACAGTTTTTTATCTATGGCACTCTTTTACTTTATTTGATAGACATCGAAATAGAATGAACTTGTAGTGTAAACTATTTTCTATTAACTGAGACATTTTCGAGTTCAAACAATTAATCTATTCGTGAAATAATGTTACAGTACTGAATAGACCCTCAAGATAGCGATTTTTAGAGGTCCTTTATACTTGTTTCAGCTCGCATTTTTTACAGATAAAAGTATATGACCTAATATTTTTGAATTTGACTATGGTTTAATTAGACGTTTCGTTTGAGAAAGCTAAATTGAAAAGAAAAATTTTTTCATCGACTGCCTATAGGTAACATAGGATAGTTTTCTGGTTGATATTTTCTTAATTCTAAGTCAAGTCAGTTCAGATATATTGAAGAATAACTGCAATATCTCTTTTCTTGCATAAATTATTTTTCTCCTTGAGATTAAGATGACGTTAGTTTGTGTTGAATTGAAGTGTATCCTTCGAAATAATATTAGACTCTTTTATCAAACGTTGTAAAAGGAAATGACTTGGTGTAGAATCTGGCGATTGAAGAATCTAAAGGTCTATTGATTAATAATATCCTTGAGTCAAATAGCACTTGGAGTGATTTGAAGCTTACTTTACTCAGACTTCATGTAAATTTAGTTAACTTTTCAAACAACAGTTAAATTTAATTATCGTAAACAAGATATTGATAACGACTTATTACGTTAATAAAAATATTTATATAATTTAAGAAAATGAAAAATAGTTCTGACATTTTACTTTTCAGACAGTACGAAAAGCAAAATATTTCAAAACAAATTTAGAATAATAATCGAATATTTTAATCGATTTCAAACTATTGATCTACACTTGCAAATGAGAAAAGTACGTTTTATAAAATATCAATAAGTTGTCATAAAAGCCACTATATTCAAATATGAAAATAAAATCATCTATTTAAAAACACGATTGGAAAAGAGATAATGAATATAGACGTGATTGATACTTGCACCTTCATATTAGCAAAAAAAAAAAAAGAATTCGAAAAAAGATGAAATATATTCCATTCAAGATACATATTGTTTCAAATCATATTTTGACAGAAAAAAAAAAGTGATAAATTTACTTTTCGAACAACAAAATCTTCCAGATGCATTCTCAAGTGTCAAAATATAAGTTGCTTCTTTTTTTTTTCGCTATAAGTCTAAATTTACTCTTCGTCAATACTTCACTCATTTTTCGAAGTAATTTGAAAAAATAGATATATCATCTCATTTTGTTAAATAGATTTTTTTGACAATCATTTGAAGATTTCGATTAAATCTATCGATTGATATAAAATTCAAAGTAAACCGCTATTCCATTAGAGAAAGACTATTAAATGATATTCATCATGAAAGTTTATCGATGGTATGCGATCTAAATTGTATCTTCATATAAGAAAAAGTAAAGAATAATCTTCTATCAGATTTTTTATACATCATCTAATAGATAATTTAAATGGCTTCATACTGACATATAGATCAACTAAATATATGAGTATAATATTGACAAAATTGAATTTTATGAAGAAATTAATTGTACATCTTTAAAATACTTTATATTGTCACCATACATCAACGAACAAACATGTACAGAATTGGATGAAACAATCTTTGATATATATATATATATATAGAGAGAGAGAGAGAGAGGAAAGAGGATACAACAAGTATTATATGGCGATTGTCAACCAACGAGGTGAGGTCATTGGTCACTAGATGAATCATACATTCATATACCTTTGAAAGGTGTCAACGGTCGGTCAACTGTCACTTATTGAAAAGAAAAGCAACAAAATATTTCTTTATTATTATTTTAGATTTCTTTATCAATTGAATGTACATACATTTCCTATGTTTATCAAGTTGTTATGCATTGTATATACTCTTTTTGTTACAATTTTCAGTAAGTAAAAAAAGAATTAAATAAATTTTATTTCTGATATTCTTAATAAATTTTTATCTTTGAAAAAAAAAAAAAAACATAGGTGAAGAATTACAACCTCCAATAATTTTACGTGAATCCAGTGATGATGATGTACCATTAGGTTCTCGTAAAGTTTTTACTTGTAATGCAATTGGTTATCCTCCTCCAACATATATGTGGTTACGTGAATGGGAAAATTTAACATCAAATTTTTCTTCATTTAGTTATTTTGAAATAACATCAGCTAAAAAACAAGATCAAGGTTCATATAGATGTTTAGCAAAAAATGATGTTGGAATTGTTGCAAGTAAAGCAACACATTTAACTATTTGGTATTTTGATAGTTTAATTAATAATCAACGTGATCAATTTATAAATGTATATGAATCTGATGCTATTATATTATATTTACCAATAATAAATTCATCACCTGAACCAAGTGTACAATGGTTTATGAAAAGTAGTTCATTATCACGTGATAATAAACGTATTATAATTAATGAAAAATATTTTATTACATCAACACATAATCTTGTTATACTTAATACAGAATATCAAGATGAAAAAATTTATTTTGCTATTATTGAAAATATATTTGTTGGTGGTACAAAACAATCATCAGATTTTCGTTTACAAATTAATCGACGAAAAACTCCATTACAAATTTCTATACCAGAATTTATTGTTAAACCAACAGATCAATTAGCAACTATTGGTGATCCTATTAAATCATTTGAATGTGTTGCTAATTCTGGGTATAAACAAAATATTGATAAATAACAATAAGACTTATTTTTATATAAAGTTTACATGATATTCCAGATCGATCAATAGTCTTATCCTTAATTTGTCATTGTCCTGAATAAGAACCAGAGTATAAATCCTATTCACTAATATTTTTTGATTAGATGTTAATCTGTTTAATCTTTGAGAATAAAATTCTAAATGTGGAGAAGAAGTTATGCTAATAAAAAGTACTCTTTCTGTGATTTATATCTACTATAGGGTGGAGTAAAAGTAACGAAACATCGAGTTCTTTTCAACTTTTTTTCTTCATAGATCCATAGTTCGATCTTGTATTTAGACCAGATATACTAGGTAACAATACTCAGAGAAAGATCCTATTATTAGCCTTTGTCTGTAAGGATTTGTTGAAAAACATACGAAAGTCTTATATAAGTGTATAGTTTTTTTGTAGTATTGCGTTTCTATTGATCTTTACGTTGTTCCCGACTTGCTGCATAGAAAACTACTCAAAAAACGAGATATAATAAAAAAGAAAAGACGTTGATTTCTATGAGACAACATTATCTTTGATAGAGATCAATATGTATGAATTGTTCTGGATCCGATCCAAGGTGTAAGCTAGGTTTTTTTTTTCTTGCAGATGAAATATCCGCCGAAAAACTCAGGAAAAATAATTCTTAACCTAAGTGCCTATAGGAGCTATCTTAAAACTGAAAAAAAAAAACGAAATCCTTATTTCAAAGAGAATTCGTATTGACCTTATGAACCTAATTTCAAATAGTAAAATCTTTTATTTCATCGAAATCAAAGAATCTAATAAAATGATTTTTTTTTTCTCTATCTAATTAGTTCTAGTAATTCTATTGAAATAATTTGGCAAAAAAATTCTATATTAATTGATCAAACAAATGGACGATTTCATATTGGTCCTTATAATCGAACACTTGAAGTTCGTGGAATAATTGCTGATGATCAAGGAATTTATTCATGTCATATTCGAATAAAAAATTCCGACATATTTATAAATGCAAGTGCAAAATTAATTGTTCGAGGTAAATAATAAATAAGATAATTATTTTTCTACAAGTAAAATATTTCAATTATATAAGGTGTTCCTATAATAACAACAAATTTTCCACATATACAAAATGTTGATTTACAAGATAAAACAATTTTTACTTGTAATGGTACACAAACATCAACAAATGTTAATGTAACATGGTATAAAAATGCTGTTCGTTTAATAAATCAATCATCGAAGTAAGAGAAAAAAAAAAATTAAATATTAATTTTAAATTATTAATTTTAAATTATAAAAGAATTCAATTAATTGAAAATAAATTAATAATTAATGATATTGAATGGAATGATCAAGGTATGTATCAATGTTTTTTAACAAATGATGTTGGTGAAGATACTCGTTCAACATGGTTAAAAATTATAAGTAAAAGTTCTTTTTTTTTTTTTTATCTTATTTCTAAATTCAAAAAGAAAAAATTTTATTTTTAAGGTAAACCACCGACTGTGTCTGTTAGTAAAGATTTAATAGTTTTTAATGGAACTGATGTTCAATTAACATGTAATGTTAATGGATCACCGTGGCCAAATATAACTTGGTTTAAATGTAAAATAAATATTTCTTTTTTTTTTTTTCTATTTGATTTTAAATGAAAATATTCTTATGTTTAAATTTAGTAAATTTAAATGATAATGAAAGAATTTTATTAAATAATATTCATGAAAGATTTCATATTAATCATCGAACTGGTGTTTTATCAATATCAAATACAATACGAAATGATTCTGGTCTATATGAATGTTTAGTACAGAATATTCTTGGATCAGCAAATGCACGTACAACATTACTTGTTCGTCGTATGTATAGAAAAAACAAACGAAAACAAAAACAAAACTAATATTATATTTTAGGACGAACAAGAATTATATCATTACCACAAACAATGAAAATTATTAAAGCCCAATCATTAAAACTTGTTTGTCATGTATTTAATGAAGATGATGTATCAAAAAAAATTTCTTGGTATTTTAATTATAATCAAATTATACCACAGAATAAATTTTATAATGAAACTACTATTTTAATTGATACACCACAAAATCAAGATTCTGTATGTTAAAATTTCAATTAGAAATAAATTGATAATAAAATAATATCGATCTTGTTTATATTCTAATGCTCAGCAGTGTGTTTTGATCCTAGTAGAAATTATG
>CAJNSZ010000557.1:60815-71474 GCA_905329745.1 Rotaria sp. Silwood2
TATGGATAACTGCATCATTTCAGTAGAGGATTAGCGAAGTTTATGTCGCGTTAACTTGTTATCTTACAACGATTTTTATTATGCATAAATTGAAACAAGACTGTAATTTATGCATCAGCTAAATTATAGCTATCAGAGAATCGTTCTCGTGTATTTAATTATATCGTGTAGAAATTTCATTGGAAGTTTATTTGTCTAAAATGAATACTTCTGTTATAAGAATATTTTTTCTTCGAAAATAATCCATTTTGAACTCAAATACAACATCTGAAGGACAGTACATACACTTAAGAAAAACCAAAACCAATTGCGAAATATCACAAATGTTTTCTGATAAACAATAATTCTAGACGCAGCATCATTTAAAAGTTTTTTCAAATAACGATGCTAATTCTACTCTTTTTAAACACTTGTTAACTTTCCAATTTGTTAAAGAATAATCTTTTTTTTTCCAGAAAATCGAATTGAACTTATCAAACATTTTCTATAAATAATAAGTGGATATGGGTGTAGATGTTGTTCTGTTGTTCAACAACACACTTACACTTAGAAAGCTATTATTTGAAAGAGAACATAATTATAACTCTAGATTGATAAATATTTTAAGCATACAAAAAAGACATTGATCCTTCTATATCAAGAAAGTAGTTCCTGAATTGTTTCTAATACATTTTATATCATAAGAATGGATTGTTCATTTCGAAGTACAATCATTTCATGGAGCTCCAATGCTCTCGTACAGTAATCATGTGCTTGATGATAGTCTCCTATACGGTAATATATAAATCCATGAGTCTGTAAGCTTTGTGCTATGAATCTATGATTATAAGTTAGAGTCTGTTCAAAGATTGCTAAGGCATTTTGATGATAAATTAATGCTTCGCTATCTTTACCCATGGCCAATAATGTACGACCAATATTATACAGGCTGATACCCATACGTACATCATTCGCCTGACAATAGGTTTGTCTGATTGCTAATGCTTTTTCATGACTATCTAATGCATCATTAAACTCTTTTTTCATATCATAAACATAGCCAATATAATGTAAGACTAAAGCACTATCCTGAATGCGTTCATCACTATTCATCAATTCATAAGCTATTTGAAAATTATCGAGTGCTAATGTATATTCACCTTTTTCATAATATAGGATTCCATAATAGTAATAGATGATAGCTTCATCTTCATTTTTCAAACTATCTAAATAATTTTTTATTGTTGAGAAATTATTCATAATGATTAGTAACTCGACCATTATGAGTGGTAATGTCATTCGTTCCATTATCTGTTTTTGTACATCTACATAATTTTGTGCAATCTGTACTCCGTCATCAGTGAAAATCAAACGAGCAATCCAAATTCCTAACTTATCATCGAAATTAAATGTGTTCAATTTAAATGTAACACCTAAATTGATGATGACAGTATTCGAATCAATCATATGAACAACAGATGTAGGCACATTTCTTATTTCGAAACTAACAGTTAATTGTGATTCATTTCCATATGGTACTATCTCATCGAATGAAGAATGTACGAGTAAAAATCCACTAAAATTCATTAGTTGTCCAATCTTTTCTAATAATTTTTCCACCTGAGTCTTTCGTAATATTCTTGTGAAATACAGGTGTTCAATTGTAGACGACTCTTTCATAGTCACGCTTAGATCACGTATAAAAAAGTTCAATAATTTCAATCGTTCAATGTCAACTGTATGAAATGCTTTTGTAAGAAGTTTAGAAACAAAACAAGATTTCGAATACCATTCATGGGCATTATAATGATCGTATGTCTTTTCAAATCGTTTGATATTTTCCATTTCTATAATATTTCGACAATAATATTCTTGACAATCTTGAATGAGAAAACTTTTGTCTTTTGGTTGTTCATTTGCTAATAGATCTTTCAATAACAAATTCCAGAGAAATATGGTGCTCTCTATTGATAGTTTTGTATTTTTTGTCAATTTCTGCTCTGAATCATAAAACCCTAACCGTAGTGCAAATGGTTGTTGGATTTTTATCCGTACTTGTTCAAATAACATATTTTGCTCTGTAAAGATATCAAGTAATTTTGAATATCTGTTCTTGAGTTTATAATTGTCGATTTCTTGCTTTGTAGAATAGATGAAAATTGAATGAATTTGATTCAAATCATTCAATTGAGTTAAAAACTCTTCATCCAACGCATACTGACAAAGGATTATGAAAATGAATTCTTCACTGATCGAGCGTACATAAGTAAGTAATTGAGATTTCTCTCTATAAACTAACACATAATCATTAATAGTACGATATTCATCATCTGTCATATTATTTATAGCACGATCAGGATCAAAAACAATTAATGTAATACTTTCTCTATTCACTGAATACGGATTCGTCGAATATGAGAGAATTTGTTCTTCGATGGATGATGTCGTTATAGGCTAGAGGGAAAAGATTGTTGGAAAAATAAATGAGAATAAGTTTTGATCTACCTGCGTTGTTGTGGATGGCTGGTTGTAATATGTCAATAGATCTTCCAATGTCATATCACCATCGGGAGCATCATTTAAAAGATCCAGAAATCGATATGAAACACTTTGAGCATATTGTCGATATGTTTGCCATGATTCAGAATCTAACGGTGTTGGACATGAACGGCCTTGTAGAATGTCTTGTAGTGGTCCTGTTGGATGGTTATCAATGATTGAACGTTGTCGGATCGATGGTACACTTCTTGATGATGCATTGAAGTAGGAAGAGGTGAACATAGGTATCCAAGACGTCATTAAACCGTTTTGAACAATGTTGGCTGGTTGTATAAGATCATTGAGTAGATTCTGTACGGGAAAGAATTGTGTTTCACTAATATTTCTATTTAGGCTTTGTTCAAAATCTGTTTTTTTCCATGGCCTCTAGAATCTGTCTCATAGTTGAACCTAATGTGATAATACCATCAACGAAATCACATACAGAACAATCAGCTACTTGTTGATCCCATGTTGGTGCTAACCAAGTTGTCTGATCAGTTGTCAAGAACAAACGTTGAAAGGTACTCCAATTCTGTTGTTTATCACCGTCTAGTGCTCGTAATTGATTCAAGGTATAGAAACAATCTGATACATCACCTTCGTCATGGTTTTCTTCTGATGGACAGAGCCAGTTTTCTCTCAACAATCGATAATCATTCACTGCAACCAAAATATCGTTAACTTTCCTATTTCGTAACCAATTTTCCGTTGTTTGTTGTTGTTTACTCATCAATTTGTCCTGTTTAATTAATACATCGATCTTAATACTCTCATTCAGATTAACATCATTGTCTAGAATAAACGCTGCTCGACGTAATGATGCCTCAGAACATGGTTCTAATAGATTGAAAGAATCGATAAAATAATGTGGACAATAACCAGAACATAATAATGATCTAGCATAGATCAACCATTCCCTTGCCATTTTCTCAGCAATAGTTTGATCATCGTCCGTCTCAGAACAAAGATCATTAAAATTACGTTCTTCACACATCCATAACACTGTTGTTTTGACAAAATAGGATGGTATGATAGTTTTCTTGGAGTCTTCATTAGACGACACTTTTTTTAGATGCAGATAATAGATACTTCGTGCAACACCATTTAAAATTTGTTCTCTTCGTGTACGATTTTTAGCTAATAGACGTTCAATTGCTGAATATGAATATCGAAATTCGAGTTCTTGATCTACGTTCGGTGTTTTGTTGGACCATTTTGGTATGACATGCATGCATTCTTGCTCACAAATGATTCTGTATAGTTCTGGCCGAGATTTTTGAATTCTATTGAGAAATACTTGCATATCATTTGGCCAAAAGTCCAGTTTTAAAGCTGGTACTAAATCAACATCATAATTCATTGATAATGATCCGTATTCGATATAATCTTCCAACATGGATTCATTTCCAAGATATTTGTATTTTTCATAAAACTCTAGTAGAACATTCAATCGCACTTGATTGATTTCTGGTATTTTTATATAATACATAGGAAATGTCAAACTAATAATATCCTGAAAACTTTGTTCATAAAAACGTTCGGCATTGGCAATAGGTCCCATCATAGGTAATACATGTGATATAGATTTTCGGAATGCATTACAAACTGAGATAAATTTCGATTGGTGTCCTTCAACATCGTCTCGTACTTGCATTCGTCGAATAGTGTTCAGTGTTACTTCAAATTGTTTACCAAGCGATGTATTATCGAATATACTCTCATATTTCATTTCAGTACTTGTGGAATCTGTTGTAGTTGCACAGGTCGAAGTGCCTGTTAATCTTGGAAAAACTGAACTTTTATCAACACCACAGTACTTCTCTTTCATTTTAAAACCATTAATACATAACACTCCATGTTGATTTGGTTTGGTAGAAAATGGAGTTGGTGAACATAGTTCAACGAATTTTTCATCATATTTGACTTGAACGAATCCTGCTGCATTGTTTAGTTTGAGAATACAATCAGGTGACTTTATTGTTCCTTCAACTAACATGAAATCCAAATCTTGCATAACTTGTTGGGCTAGATGACGTGTATAAGCACCACCTTCTATGCTACTACCAGCTAGAAAAGCTGTGTTACCAAGCTTAGATGTTGTCGTCATTTTTGTTTGAGCTATTAACTTCACATTAACTAGAATTCAAAATCCTAACTGATGCAAAAGTAAGGAGGAAAAATCATATTGACAGTGTCCAAGAAGTTTTTTCGTTCTTGCTTAAGGTGAAAATGCGATTAATAAAAAAAAACACTTTTGTGACTTTTCTCTTCAGTTTTTGAGTTGATCTTGGAAAGAAATTTTGAAATCAACAACCAATTGACAGAGAATAGTCATAGATGAAAACCTAAGAGCATGATATTATGTCGACTAAATTTAAATCTAAAACTACAAGAGTGATTATCTTCACTGTTTTCAATATGAACTAAAATGAGTTGTATTGAACAAGTAAATTGATATGTCTCGAATTTTTTTCTATAAGGAGTAATTAGAATTTCTATCTTAGCATTCATTATTGTTGGACTTATCGAGACTCTTTCAATGTTGCCGTTGAATTCTTCTCAACGCGCACATACAGAAGCACGCATGCTTACGATCATTTCTCGAGGATGAATGATTTAGAAAGAAAAAAAACGAATAAATACCAGTGAGAAGCAGACACATATTTTTGTCGTAACCCTATTTCTTTCCAACATGACGCACCATAAACATTGTAACTACCGTGTAGCTGTAAAATGTCGAAATATATACATGTTCTCGGACAAAATTAAATTTCAACTCACAATTGCGTTCTATCATTCTATTATCGCACACTAGTTAATCCGAAATGTCCTTGGATCGAATTGAGTTAAACTCTCCTCAAAAAAGTAAATTTTCGTAAGAATTGTCAAAATTTAGATAAATATATAGGAAGATAATCTGTCGCCTGCTCTTTCCAAATTGATAAAAATTTTTCCTAAAACCTCCATTTTTCCTAGAAACTTTTCAGAACTCCAGAGAACCAGTTTTTGAAAAACCAGCGGTTTTTTCAAATATTCGAAAACCTTTTTCGTTTCCTCGTACCCGCATGCCAAAATTTCTCTTTCATGGTTCGTCCGATGTATTAATACTTTTTTTTTGTTTGAAAGCACGTATTAAGACCCAGGACAGTACGTCGGGATCTGGGGTGTGAGTGGGGTGTGGGTAGGGGTGTGTGCGTGCGAGTGGGGGTGGGTGGGGGTGCATGTGAATTCATTTGAGGAATAAGAAACCCAAGATCCACACCCACACCCACACCCGTACCCACACCCACACCCACACCCACACACACACCCACACCCACACCCACACCCACACCAACACCCACACTCACACCCACACTCACACCNAAAAAGACAGCAAAGTAAAAAAATAAAATATGACTGAAATATATACATGCATAATGAATGAACATATACGACGGACATATATATATGTATACTTTTTTTTCGCTCTGTGACCAATCATGTGAACGTTCCTGACGAAGAACACTTGTAAAATATAATATAGATATCTGAAGATAATTAAAGTTTTATGCATTTTCAATTGCAAATTGTGCTTGATAGCTATCAATCATGCCAAGAAAATGAACGAGTCAAACATTTGCATGTTATGAAAAAGGCTATAAAATTTTTAATAGTGAGTATCATACGAAAAGCTTATTATCAATAACTATATTGACTCACATCCCATTCACACCTGTTGACATGCAGTTTTTTAATTGAAACGTGAATGTGAGAGTATTTTTGTTTGTCTTCATTATGATCGATTTCTACTTTCATTGGGCCGTTATCCACGTTTGTTGAACGTCATGAATGCATCACATAGTAGATTGAGTACTGTGGGTTTATTTAGTTCTATAACATTGCTATCAGTCAACGGTGGATGTGAGTGTGGGTGTGGAATTTGATCTTCCTTTGTCCCACACCCTCTTCTCATCAAAACGGTCTTTGTTAAATGAACTTTTATTTCAGCATGAGAAGAATACTCAAATGCTGATCGAAATTTGAGAACGATAAAATACTTTAAGAAAAGAAGTCGAGGAGGTACAAACGAAGAATATCATACAACAATCTTAATTTCACAAAATCAATATAAAAAAGACACACGAACTTTTGTATTTCTCAAGATGGTGTATGAAAAAAAGATTTACATTCACCTACAAGATGGAAAAGATGAAAACATGTGAATCATAGCGCAAAGTACTCCAAAGAAATAACACCGGCATAGGTGGTGAAATCGAAAAGTATAACACTAAATAGATTTATAGCAGCTGAGGTTCTTTCAGGAACCACATATTTCGGGTTTGAGTGTAGATATCAGTCACTTTTCATCCTCGCATCCATAGTATTTCTGTTTCATCTGCGAAATTTCATATATTTAAATAGTATCTTTATTTTAATGTATGAGTCATCATCTTTTTATTCTTTTGACTTCTGCGGAGAATCGTAAAAAAAAGGAATGTTTTATCGAGTAAAACAAAAAAAAATATTTGTTCTGCTTCCTTTTATAAGATGAGAAAGTTGTTTTCGATAAGCATTAAACAGCGGCCACAGTTACATGAAATATAACAATGGCAACTACCAAGAAGCACACGACCTGGAGTTGTGATGAATGGGAAAGTTTTGTTAAATGCGCCGTGTGTTTGGACTATTACAAGGATCCTCGTGTACTTCCATGTTCCCATACATTCTGTTACGGATGTCTGAAAAAATTGTGTCAAGGAGATATTGCCTATTGTCCAATGCGCGATAAAACGACAATTAATTCGTCCATTGTCGACCGATTACCAGTTAATCGAATAGCTAAAGATTTGGTTGAACATATACTGCAATCAGAATATAAGTCTTCTATGATGAAAGTGGCAAAGTGTGAGAATTGTCAACAGATGTCATCCGACTATGTTTGTGAAACTTGTTCAAAATCCTACTGTACTCTATGTCTGAAAGAAAAACATGACCTACAAGAATTTGAAATACACAAAATCAAAGTTCTTATGAATGATCGATTGAATATTCAATGTTCTGAGCACGAAGACGAAAAACTAAAATATTGGTGCATTGATTGTGAGAAGTTAGTCTGTAGTGATTGTCTTATATATGAGCACAAACAGCATGCATTCGTTACTTTACATGACATGGCTCAAGAAGCAAAAACAAAATTCGATTCATCAATGCAACGATTGCTATCAATGAAAGAGAAATTAGAAGCACAACTCAAAATGACACAAATAGCTTATCAAAAACATCAACAAGCATATGTTCAATCAAAGACTGATATCGAAAAAATTATGTCGAACTTTCAAAATCTTATCGAGACACAAAAACAACAACTGATCAGTGAAATAGAAAGTAATAACACTATCTATGAACCAATTATTAAACAACAACAGGAAGATATCGATGAACAGCTTAAAACTGTTTTAATTAGAATATTATTGACAACACAAATGTGTAATTCGACAAATTTTCATCAAATTATCAAAATGAAAGGTGATTTGATTACTTACAATGAATTAATCGAAGAACAATATGATCAATTAATGGAAGGGTGTATGATCGATATCAAGCATTTTATTGCCTATGATAATCTGTCACAAATCAAAGAATTACTAAAAAAATTAGACAATATATCAGTAGAGTCTTTTTTGATCGATAAAAGTCACATTCAACCGTTGCTAAAACTCTCTGATGTATGTGATGATGACGAGTATATTAGATTGGATGGCACTCATGCTTATGGTTATCGTTTTTATTTAACAATACCAATGAAATTTCAGGCCGTACGTGTAAAATCGAAACTTGTTGATAACGATCTCATTGTTTACATTTTAAACTCGAATGATATTTTAATTCAAACAGAAAGAATTTATGTAAACAATCGAAATTCCGAAATATTCAAATGGTTTGCTATCCCAATTACTTGTGAGATTGAAAATAATTATTCTATTTTGATTTGGGCAAATTCTAATGGACAAGAAACACCGTTGATCGCCTGTAACTTTGAACATCACAATGTACGCCGAATTAATCAGAATGTATCTGTTCGTAATGAACATGCTCTCATTGATACATCGCTGAATGTTGAAATCGGTATGAAGCTTAATGTGATGTATGATGATACACTTTCAAACAATGATCCTGATCTTGCTGAAGCAGTACCATGTATTAACATGATTTTAGATATATAGACGACTTTTCTTTCAGGAAGAGTATAGACTCTGTATATAACTTGATAGCAATATTTCTATTTTGCATCGATGCAGCTTTGTTAAACTCGTTCCTTTAAGAATACGTTGAACATGCAGAAAAATGAGCGTTTGTTTCTTCTTCTAAAAAATCATTTATAACTATAATAAATTGTTCTTTTTCATGCTATGTTTATCTTAATGAAGATCAATATAGTTTGTCGCATAAATCTCGCTGGTCTAACTCGCTGATGTCTCGACTTGCTGACAAAATGTAGACCGAACTGCAAAACAATGCATTGATTCAACCAAAACAACACTGAAAAATAAAGAAAAATGTGACAGTTCCTCTACAACAGGTAATGAAAGTGACGATAAGCACCTATGGATCTAGTATGGTTGAACTGGATCAGATAAATAGTCTGGTGAACATCAAAACGAAGGAGCAAACACTTAAGAGAGAATCCATGAGGACCTCAAGAATAGTCAAAACATGACTTTTTTTTCAATATGTCTTTTTTTTATTTCATTCGACTCTACATGGAAAACTGGACCGACAAAATTCTTTTAGTCCTTCATACCCTATATTCACGGAGTTATAGGCATTTCAAAATAAGCACCCTTCAAAACTGCAAAAAAAAAAGCAATTTTCAGTATTTTGACATTGTGAGACCAGATCATATCGGACAATGTTGAAAAACATCCCATTCGAAAGAGCATCAAAAACTGCATCGACTGGGTGTAGGTGTGAGTTTCAGTTTCTTGACTTATTTATCTACGTCCATACTGCAAAATTTCATAGAATAAAATACTCTGTCCTATCCCTTTTGCAACTTGCCAAAAAAGAGCAAAAAAAGAAATACCCAGATGAGTAATATTCATATTTTACTACATTATCAATAAAATAAAACGAAAGTCACTATAAACTAGTTACTACTGTGGTGCTTTCAAAATATATGACTCACCTGCATGTGCTTCTTCAAACAAGTAATTGCAAAATCATGAGAAACTTGTAACACAGAGCTAAAAATCAATTCACTTCTACAAAAAATCCTACTGAACGTACTATATATTGAGCATACATTTCAACCAATCAAACAAAGAATATTTTCATCAATGTCAACGAATATTATTCCAAGTCTTCTTACATTACCAGTAGAACTCGTCTACTGAATTCTCGATTATCTTGATGATTGAGAAATTTTATATTCGACTCGAAATGCTTCCAAACGTCTCGATGCTATTGTGGACACCTACCATCCATATAAGGTAAAATACTTCTATCCTGAAAAATTTTATTTTTATAAGGCTCTAAATATTATTCGCATCAGGAGAATGAAAATCTATTTATTGTCTCAGTGAAAGAAATATTTTCCTAGTCTAATTACATGTTATCAGTTTCAATTATATAAATCAAACGATTTCTCGAAAACCACTTGCCCTTTACAATGCGATCAAAAACTTTGATTTATCACTGTCAATAATTAAAAGTCATTAAAGACGAGATACTAAAGGGTGATCAGAAAGTTTCGACCCCTCTCAGTAAATTGATGATATCTACAACAAATTTCTATGAAGTTATTGATCAAATTATATCATTTTGCAGAGAAAGATTAGAGCTATATTCTGAAAAACAGATAGTTCGAAATACACAAATCCATAATAATGTTATGGTCATTTTACTAATCTTGAGTAAAAATTTTTAAGTGACATTTTTTTTTCAAAAACAAAAATTGCTTCTAACATCCTAAGCGACATATTGTTTTCTAGATATTTTTATACAGTTCGATAGAGTTCGACAAGCTCTACGAGAATATGAATTTAAAAAAAGTTCTGATCTTATTTTCAAGATAAAACTTGAAGGAAACCAGAAAGACTAATAAAAATTTCATGTATCAAATATTCCCAAGAGTAAGCTGAGCTTTGAATAGCTTCA
>CAJNSZ010000558.1:0-71425 GCA_905329745.1 Rotaria sp. Silwood2
TGAACGAAGCTTAAAGTAGATTTAGTTTAAAGAGATAGCTTTACATTTACTTCTTTAGGGATAATAAGGGTAATTCCATCTGTTAGGGACGTGACTTCGCAAAATTAAAATGCTTATATCTCTGAACAGCGAACTCTTTTAGAGCTGATTTTTTTATGCCACAAGTATATTAAGTTATTCTAAATAGCCCAAAAAATTCAACCGTATCGCTATTTGCTGAGAAAAGTTATTACCAAAAAAGAGCGTTTGGGACGTTACTCGAAAAAGGACACCGATTTTCACTGCATGCGTTTCACTTTGAAAAATCTGCGGATTGAGGCAGTATTTTTAAAAACTAAATAGTACACTCTATAGAAGACCCTTGAGGCTACAAAATCTTTATCTAAAGTTTTTTCTGATCATGCCCAGATTTTCCAAAAAATTCAATTTAATTTTCTTTAGAAACGTGACGCATTCGTTAGGGACATGACAGAGTACGAATCGACTATTTTTTATGCTTTCGTATCTCTACAAGTGTTCAATCATTTGCCGTAAAACTTAGGACTCCTATTGTTCTAACATAAGTGTGCGCTGTAGTAAATCACATTAAAAAATTATTTTATGTTTTATTAAGGTTTTTAGAAAACAAGATTAACAAGAGGAGTGTTTTTTCGGTTTTTTAAAGAAAAAGGCAAGCAAATTTGGGTAATGTAAGAAGAACTTTAAAAAAGCTGATTGTCTAGTTGCTGCAACTACAAAAACCAGACACAATATCTTTTTTTAATAAAGTGCAAATATGACATTGCACAGTCTACAATTATCTAAAACTAATTGTTTTGTTGTTTTTCTGGATTCTTTTATTTCAAAGAAAATTAAAAGTAAGTTGACGTGACAATATATTAGAGAAAAAAAATGAGTTGTGACGTTCTTCACAAAAGACTTTCACCTAGTACGTTAAGTCAATATTGCTTAATCATGTTAGAACTAAACCCGATTAAATAATTTTTTCAAACAGATAAATTAACATCGTTGACAGGAAAAAATGCATAGAAAATTTTCAACTAATTCAATGCAGACATCTCTAGACTTAACTAAATAAAAGTTACTATATTAGTTTAAAAATTAGTTTTATATACAATCTAACTATTCGACTGTTATATTAATGAAATTAGGTCAAAGAACTATAATAAATTAACAAATAATGTTGTGCCATAATCGAACTTGTTATGAGTACACGGAAAAAATTATGCTTTTGTTTTTTGTATCTTCAAAATATAATAAATTTATATTTATGTACGATATAGAAAAATCACAATGGATTTCTGATATTTTATTTCTGTAGAGACTAGTCTTTAATGAATAAAAACGCATTTTAAAGACTCTAGTGAATATATATTGTATGAACATCAGGAATTAATAATGCAAATATTATGAGACTTTCTTGATATTTGACAAAGTATTAAGAAAAAAAACACATAAGCATTATCGATAAAATTAGTTTTATATGCATTTAGTAAAGTCATTATATGAATGTTTTTTGATGAACACTAAGAAGAATAGAATCTTTCATAAAATTTGTTAATTGTCTGTTTCTTGTTATTTATCTACAAAAAAAAAAAGAAATCTTCTACACAGATCTCGATGACCTTTTCAATTTGATAATAAATATTTTAAAGTTATTTGGAGAATCTAAAACTGATGATAACTGTCATTCTTACTTATCCAATTAATCTATATATATATATATGTCATTAGCAAAACTATTAGTTAAAGTATCTTGAAAAGGCAAAGCATAAGACATGAATGGTATGAAATTGCACACATTGACCGTAATAAGATATTACCGGATTATATTAATAAAATTCTACAACTTTATTTAATATAGAATTATTTATGGTTGATCTATATTTAAAAAAATGACCTACTAGTAAATGAAATAGAGATCAATATGTCAACAATTTTTTTATATCAGTCAATTTACAGTCATTTCCAAACCTAAGTATAACTTGACTTGTTCATTTCTGATCATCTTATAAAATATCTTACTAATTTAATTACGATAATGCAAAGAGATCAAATTATTATAAGAAAACAACATAGATTATTGAAAAATGAGATAGAAAAACGTTTTCAATACGCGTATTTCAAAATATTTCATTGTATTTCAGTGTTAATCTGTTTTATGACAATATTTGCTGTTCTTGATTGCTATTTTTCTACTACATTTCAAATTAGAAAGCACATCTACCATGCTTAAGACATTTACATCTATAGAAGTCGTTGTTGACTTGACTTGTTCATTTTTGGATTATAAAAGAAATGGGAAAATGTTCTTGTGAATTCTATTTAGGTCAACAAATCAAAATTAATTAATATTATTATTGATATTTGACTCAAGTTAAATTCTTTGTTGAAGTACAACATTTGTGTTGATATTTTTCCAAGAAAATAACATTGTCATTACAAATAGCATGAATAATAAATTTTATATTAAATAAAAACCCTTTGAAAATCAAATTTATTCATATAAATTAGTAAAATTTATGAAGATAATTTGCTGTCGAATTCTGAAAATATCTGAAAAATTACAAACCCTAGATAAAGCTTAGTGTTCTTTCATAAGAAAAAGATCAAACTAAGCGTGATATAAAAAGAATGAAAATAGCTAACTTATGCTGGCTTTTTATGACTTAATGAACTATAAAAAATTAAATATAAGTTCACTATTTTATTTCTCTTCATAACACAGCTAATTTGATCTTTTCGTCGTGACAAGACATTTTGCCATATCAATGTAATTAATAAATTTCTAGAAATCATCAAAATTTGATAGGGGAGTATCTTCATATCTACCATTGCTTTGATTCATATGAATAAATTCGATTTTCAACGAGTTTTTATTTAAAATAAAATTTTTTATTTATACTATTCTCGATGACAGTGCTATCCTCTTGGATAAATATTATGATACACTCTATACATCATGTTAATTTGATATCATTATATTATGCAAATGAAAGTACACAATAGCTTCAAAAATACAATATCAAGTTTAAAGTGAAAAAAAATTCAAATTATCTAAACAGCGATCTTCTATAGGGTTAATTGCATACTGGTTGATAAAATATTTAATGAAGTTTAAATAACAAAAGCAAAATCTATGAGAAATTTAAAATAAATCCATATTTATAAAATTACAAGATCACTATCATACATACTTTTGTACTTCGATCATATTTCTTTATTGACTTATATCGTATGTTGTTTTGTCTAATAAATGAAGTATGATGTTTTCTTTAGAACTTTAGTTATCGAAGTCAATGTTTGAATATAACAGTTGATTGAGAAAGATAGAATTGTTCTTTATCAAATCACTCATATTGAGTTTAGTTTAGTTGATGGTTGCAGGTTTGTTTAAACCAACAATTTTATACTTGATGATTTTTAATGTTCAAATTCTTTTTTATGAAGAATGAAGAAAAAAATTTGTAACAAAAAGCTTACGACACTCGGTATTCCCAGGCGGTCACCCATCCAAGTACTAACCGAGCCCGACGTTGCTTAACTTCAGTGATCGGACGAGAACTGGTGTATTCAACGTGGTATGGCCGTAAGCGAATGTATACTATTACTAGAAAGTAGTTAATAATAAATATTCAACAAGATATTCCATCAAATACATTTGTTTGTTTCTTTATAGCTCTTTCTAAATAGAACAATAGTTCTCTTCTCGTAATTCTTTATTAACGGCAAAATTTTCATTGTAAATAAACGCGGATAGGAAGAAAAACAACATTGTTATTGTGACATTTGACATTTTCTAGAAAATACGTTGCATGAATTTTATATTGTAAATCATTAAAAAATTTTTCTTTATCTTCTGATTTCAATCAAGTAATCAGACATCCTATATTATTATACATGTATATTCTTTTTGTCTTTAAAAAAGCTTCATGACAATAGCTATTCAGAAAAAAACAACATATCATATCGAAATGGTGTACAAAATAATAACCGTTAAACGGTAATAGAACGAATTGTATATAGGAATGATATAGTATGGTTTATAAATGATAAAAAAACATAGTCGTTTGTCATTTATTTTTGTGACAATAATTATACCATATTCCAATAATTTACTGCATTGTTTTTGAAAACCTTCATGTACCCGTAGCTTGTTAATATTCTATCAATATGATTCTCATTCAAAATTCCATCTTTTTTCTTTCTTTTTTTTTTTATAAGTAATAAAAATTAATAGATCGAAAATGAAACAATCAATCATCAACATTTTTTTTTGTTTTATTCATATCATTTTTAATGATTGATTGCACAATCGTATATTCTCTCGTACTGAGTTATGGTGTGTGTGTGTGTGTGTTTGTTTTCTTTCTCACTTATATACTACAAAGTTCTTTCTCTAACATTAGTAACCTGACCGTGCACATATGTAAATGTATGTCTGTCTGTCGTATTGAACGACAGGAACAACAATACAAGAACAAAAAAAGAAAGGAGAAAAAAGTGTTGTACTGCTACGTATGTCACTTCAGCACAGGTGATGAACATGACGAAGAAGCGGGCAGTAATGAATAATAGCATAAACAAACGAACAAAAGAGCAGCATAGCGCAGAATTTTGTCTCTCTCACAAATCATCAATGAAAGACACAAAGAGAAGAAAAGAAAAAAAAGAGAACGAAAGAAAGAAAAAAAGAAGACAATGACAATAAACGTTTACAAGGACGGTCATTCACAAATTCTTTGTAGGGGTAAAAAAAAAGAGAAGGTAAATTTTTGTGTATGTGTTTATAATGAGCAAAAAAAGAAGACGAAAATTTACACACATTACACATACACAAGCGAAAAAAAGAAAAGAAATTGTGCCTCAAGCTTTCGTGTCTTTTAATTCACTGATTTGCTTGATCAAATAGGCTTTTTCATCATTGAACTGTTCGTCATCCGTACCTATTGGGTATTTTTTCTTCTATTAATATCTAATAAATTTTAAAAAAAAACACAAGACTTACGATCTGTATGGAACGTCGTAAGAAAATCAATAAGTTTTTCTCGATTACGAAGAAGTATATCAGATATTGCTTTCGGTTTTGTTGGATTGGCCACGAATATCTAAATAATTATAATGAAACAAAAAAAAAATTAAATTCCATTTTGTTTTTCTTGTGTTTTTTGTTAATAGCAAAAGAAAGACAAACAAAAACCTTGAAAACATGAAATGCTTCAAATTGTATATTTTTGCTTTTTTCTTTTAATAAATTCATTTGTTGTTTGAGATTGTCCGTATTCGATATATATCTTGTCATCACCGAAAAATTATAACGATCAAGCAATAATTCGCCAAGCAGCTGAAAATAAACAATAAATGAAATTCTTTTGCAAAATTTTTAACTTAATATAAAAATGCAAAAACAAAACAAAATTAAAAAAAAAACAATGAATTGTTTAAAGTACTTTGAATAGATCAAAAACTTCTCGTTTGTATATGTCAAAAGCAGATACAGTCATAAGTTTTGTAATTATTCCTGATTTTGTATTTAAAGCAAAAGCTTCCGATGGAAATAATCCATAGATAAGAGTAAATTTATCTATATCACATGAAAACTTTTTTAATATACTCAAATTAGCATTTTCCAAAATAACCGTTGATAAAATCTATGAGTTTTTATTGTTTGTAAATAAAAACAAAGAAGAAAAAAGAAAAAAATGTCTTACTTTTAATGATTGACGACGTGTAACATAATTTTCTGAATTAAGTAGATCACGATATTTATTAAAAAATTGATCATAATTTCGTTCGAGAAAATCTGCACATAAAGATTTATGTTTGGTTAATAAATCCTAAAACAAAATAAAAAAAAAAAGATAAGAAGTTTTCTACTAGAATAAAACCTTTTTCTTTTTTAAAAAATAATCTTCAAGTTCATATTTACTCTATCGGAAATCTTTACGCATTTATGCATAAACTTTAATCATCGTTCCAGTTCTTTTCAAAAACAAATTTGCTTGAGTAAAAATTTTCATGAGGAATATGACAACAAGAAAAACTTCTAGGATATCCAGTAAAAGTCGTATCCTATCCACATAGTTAACTCAAATAAATTATATTTCGTAAAAAATTTTAATTTTCAAAAATACATGATTTAGAAGTCTAATTTTATTGATTAGAAAAAACACAAAAAATAATTTCAAAATACATACTTTAAATGTAGCAAAAGCATCGCTGGCAATATCAAACGTTGACTTTTGTACATAGTCAAAAAATTTATAAAAATCCGGTGATCTCAAAATAATTTCAGCCAATTCTTGTACACGAACACATTCACGTAACATCATACCACAATTAAGTGCAATATCGGCATTTTCATAACTAATTTTATACAAACAAAAAAGAATAATAATCAAATTTTCTTCTCTAAAGAAAAGAAAACATTTACCCTTCAATTAATTTAAATAAAATTCCAGGTCGTTGAATAATATGATCAACAGCTGGATATTTTGCTCCAACTTGTCGTCGTAATAAATTATTAAATATGGCAACAATTTCTTTTCGATCTTCAAATGTCACACGACTCAAATTATTTATCATTGTTGTTATAAGTTCTTGTGAATAAATTCCACTACATAATTGTGATACATCACTTATCGCTGGTTCACTACTACCATCACGTGGACCAAATAGACCATCTTTCAATGCGAGTAAAGTTTTGTGAATATTTTTAATTGCCTAACAAAAACAAAAAAATTCATTTGTTTCGTTTCGTTGTTTTTTTTTTGTCTTCAAAACTTACGTCTTCATAATTTTTCTTTTCTTTATCTTGTTCATTTTCAATCACAGTAAAGTAATCTTTCAATTGTTTAGCATGATCAGTCTTTGACCGAGGTGCTAATAGAGAACTAAATGGCATTTTCGACATAATATTAATCCAGTATGATTAATGATAGAATAAAACACCTGTTTCAAAATAAGATACGATGTTATACAATCTAAAACATACGTTTTTAAAAAACATATAAGAACAAATTAATCATATGATTGATGTTTTTTTTCATACAAAATTCATCGACATTCCAATCACTATGACTCAATAAGAATATCTACTGACATATTTGCTTACGAGACATTTTTCACATAGTTTTTTCTTTTTTTTATATTCTATAGTAAGAGTACGAGAGGGTAATGATGTGTTTTTCTTCTTCTGTTGGTTCTTCTATTGTTGTTATTGTTTTCGTTCTAACTCGGGATATTTTGTGATTCGAATATGAAACAAAAAAAAAAGAGCTAAAGAAAGAAATAACGACAGACCCAATATGTAAAAAAAAGCAACGAAAAAAAAAACAACAACTATATTATACATCACCTAATTACATGCAAAAATAACGTTAGTGTACGAATGATGTTGTCGTAATCAAAATGAGTCTTTCATCAACGACCACGAGTTGCGAAACAATATATATATATTTCTTTTTTTTTTCTTCTATAAACGATGAGAATGAGAAGAAAAATCGACGCTTATTTCTCTCTTCCCAAAAAACAAAACAAATAGACGCGCGTCGTCCTCTTCTCACTTCGCCCCCCACCCACTCCCAAATTATAATCAACACATTGGTTATTTTTATATATCCAATCCAAATAGAAAAGCATTAGAGGGCAGCACATACGCTTTTTTTCAATTAAACAGAAAACAATTTCTCACTTAATATTTCCGAGAGATCAAATTGTATCTAAGTAGATTATATACTCGACTATCTGTTGGCGTTGCATTTCAAATTCATATTTATTATAATATTCATTTTCGCTGTTTATTCCTAACTGTATTTTCTGTGTAGTTAAATAGAATGTATGTGTAATGTTGATAAGATTGTTTGATATTATATTGAATTAGAAAACACTTGAGAAGAACGTTTTTTATTTACTAGAATAATATTTGCCAAGGGATATGTAGCGTTCATTGTAGTAGGATATGTCAATACTTTTCTTTCTTATATGACTACTTGAATGGACGTAACACAATGACATTCCTGACTTTTTTTTCTTTAAATTAATTCTTTTATTAAAAGAAGCATCTCGATTTTCTGTAATTATCTTCAAAAGAAATACTTCTATTGATAATCATAGTATTAGAAAAAAATGGCTGTATACAATAATAAGAAAATGAAGAAAGATTCTAGTTAATATTTTAATAAGTTTACATAAGTAAGTTATTTTAATTAACATAACGAAATGATAGAGCTTAATTAAAAGAATTTTCTTATAAGAACTCCAGATAAGAAAATAAAACATGTTTCAATTATACTCTATTGAATAACGATAATAATTTGCTGTGAACATATTTTATTATCAAATCTAAATTATGTACATTATTAAAAGCGTATGATTATCATTATTAAATCAATAAACTAAAATTAAAATTAAAAATAAATTTTCATTTTGTCTTTGATATTTCAAAAACATTTTATTTATGAACTTGAAGTTTTTTTCATAATTTTAAAATTTAATATCTACAACATATGATTTTATTTTAAATGATAATAATGAGAAGAAAATGAGAATATTTTCTCAACTCAATTCAGTCCTTTAAAAAGAATCTTATACAAGAATTGTAAAGATTTCGATAGATAAAATGAATTTAATCATATATACGGAAAACAAATTGACAGAAGAAACAGATTTTATTCTTCTTTCCATTTCATTGAATGTGTCTTTTCTTTTGATGAGTAAATCATATTAAAAAAAAGAAAGAAATAAAGACAGTAAGAGCGAAACGTCTTTCTAAACTCAATTTGAATACATCTATCGGACTGATGACTCGTTTTTATCGTGTTCGTTCTGTATTATTTTTTGTTTTTGTAACTCGAAGAATAGATTGTAAAACAAGCGTCATCTCTTTATAGTCATTTATGTTTATTTAATGTGAATGTTAATTGGAACTCTTTTTTTTTTCGTCATATAATTTTTACATATTCATTTATTGGAATATATATTTAAAAAATGTGAGAAAAAACAAACAATGACGATAGATTTCTCATCGATTTCTACACTCAACGCTTATAAAACTAAACAAAGAACAATGAATCTATTACTAATTCAGAAATAAATATTAGTATTAAATTTACCTTTGACATTGGTTTTTTTCTTTTATTTCGAGAATATTTTACTATTTATTCAGGAATATTTTTAATGATATTTTGTTCGTTTAAACAAATTTTCACTTTTTTCGTATTATATTCATACTTAATAAAACTACAGTTCTTGTTTAATATATTTAACTAATTTCTTGTTTTTATCTTCAATAAATTTTTCATTTATGAAAAGTTATCTGAAAACTAATAGTAATATAAATTTTGCAGTACAAAGAAAAAGTTGTTTTGTTTTATTTTATTTTTTCTATTTTATCAAATTAAAATACATATATCAAATATTTCGACATTTTCTGATTTTGAGTATCAATCATCATCACCTTGCTGTTTAATATAATAGACCAATCATCTATATAAATGACTTGCAACCTTTTGGTACGATTAGCACCACAAACTGCAAACATGTATAAACAATTTTCAAGTAATATATCTTATTATACTTGATGTCTATGTTAAGTAACAAAAGTTTTCTAATATATCACTGAATATGAAGAGAAACATTGCAGGTTGTACAGTTTAATTTCTGCTTAATTTAATTATAAAATTGGTTTTACTCATTGAAAAGGTTCGAGTTATTTTTCAACTCTACCTAGAAAGCAGGAAGTCAGGAAAACACGACAATCTATTCGAATTTCCTTGTCGTATCCTGTTCATTTAAATTATATCCGAAAAGGATATTTTCGAATGAGTTCAACTGAAAATATTTACAGAAAAAAATCATTACTCTACATGTTGTAATATAATGTGTTAGCTTCTCCTGAGTAGTACAAGATCAAGAGCTAAATTTTTTTTTTGTTACTAATAGAACTTTTTGTTTTACATTTTCAGTGAAAGTTTGAGTGAAATCAAACAATCCATTGAAGAGTTACAAAGCAGACAATTTTTTTTATTTGTCATTCTACAAAATGAGTAAAATGACATTCTTTTCAGCAATTCTAATTATCTTTCTTCCGAAGCTAGACTCATAAAAGAGAACTTTTTCTTATCAGTTTGTTATTGAAAGAATTTTCTTTCTTTTCATATAGTCTGCACACCATCAGCTCGATTATAGACAGAACTAGAATAAAGTGTGTCACTTTATAGAAAAACATACAAGTGTTTGTTAAACAACGTGGATGTTGGACCAAGGAACGAAGAAGAAATTAAATTTATATTAGTTATAAATTTTAATAGTTTGTCGAATGCTGTACAAAATAGACCAATTACATCCTTTTCCTCTTGCTTTTTCATAGTCGAACAATTTTCTTGTTTTTTGTACGTGTCAGCAAACAATGATGTTTTTTTTATAACATATCTCTTCATAACTCAATAATAGTATGAGCTAGATAGTTGAAATTTCGTATGGCAGTGGAACGTTCAATGAGGAATCATATATTTAAAAAAATTGTCCAAATTGATCGAGAAAAACAGAAGCTTTCAACGGAGTACAGCTAAAAGTTCTATAAATCGTTGTTTAACTGCATTTTTTAGAATTAAAACTTAAGTCTAAATAACTTCTACAATTAAATAAAGAAAAAACTAATGAAAAATTTTCAGTAACGTGAAAAATTTGTTTAGCTTAAATTTGATTCTCAAACAAACAATCACTTAATATCATAAAACAAATAAATTTTATAATTTCAAAAAAAAAATAACGTGAACCCATCGTATCTCTTTTTTGTAAATGGAATTTCTAATACAGAAATAACTATCCTAAGGAGTAAGCATGTACCAAGATAGAGGTGTCACTATATAAGATGAGAATTTTTTCTCTACGAAAATCGTACGAGACTTTTATTAGGAACTACTCAGCTAGATGAAACCAACCCGAGGGATTACCCGAATGTTTTCTTTTTTTGAGATTTATTGGATTTATTTAACCCTGTGGATTTATGTATTCATAGGATATAATGCATTTTAATTATACTAAACAAAATTCGTAGTTCAAAAGAATTAGCTCTCATCCTTAGCTGATATCTTTGCTTAGCCTAATCCTTTCAGTCAGGTGATAATAAAATATATACAGTGAAATTTTATATAAAAACCATACAAGTTGCTGAGATCCAAATAAGTCAGAAAAAATAACATTTTTAATTCTTTTAAGAATAGCAAAGATGAAAAGTTTTCTTACGATTTCTTTTCATCATATAAGATTTCTTCGTCTGATATATGACATTGATATAGTCGATAATGATTTATATACATAAATATTTCAATGAGAAGCAATAGTTGTTGACATACAATACCAAACACATCACTTCGGGTACATGCAAATTTGCATGATTCAATGTGAACCTGTGTAAAAAAAAAATTGTTCTTTCAGAATAAACATGCAACACTACGTCAAACATAATCACTATTTACGATAATTGCATAAGTTCATAGTTATGGCACGGATATGGAATAAAATGTATTATTACAAACAAAAAAGAGCAATTTCCATATATGATTGCATGTAGTTGTAGCTTCTTTTTTGAAAAAAAAAAAATTTTCTCATACAAAGTTCAAGCTAATATAATTTGCATATTTTCTATCAAATTTTGTATCCATATTTATATCAGTAATAGTTAGATAGGATTGTAAAACATGATATATTTCAATAAGTTAAAAACATATTTGTTCTTTGTAATATTTTCTTTTTTTAGCTTTTCAAATAAATTTTCTCACGTATATATTTAGAAAATCCCGTCTATTAGCATTCAAAAAAAAACAAAACGAGGAACTGGCGTCTATATTCTTCCGCTAGATATTGACTTGTTTTAACTATTTCTTGTTGTTGTGAAAATTTGAAATGATTAAACTAGACCTTGAACTCGTCTTTAGTTTTAGCAAAAATAAAAATCAATACTTTAGAAAATGAATTCTTTTCAACGTTTATTAACTCTTCTATTGTATTATAATTTATATCTCGTCTATAATCGTCTGAATAATTATGACATTTTTTACTTTATGTTGACACTAAAGATTCTCTACACAATAATCGTAAAATTATCTTAAATGATTATCGTATGTCATTTGCAGTAAAATATTGAGTTTTCAGTGTATTTTTCAGAAAAGACAATTTTTGATAATCAAAATCTAGAAAGCCTAGATGTTTGTTTCTTTTCGGTAGTTTACTGTGAAACAATCCTATTGTAAGGATAACGTTTTGTCTTTTCCCTAATACTGAAAATGGCTTAGATTGTAATTTCATGTCATCATAAAAAATAGTTAAAGAATCATGGAAGGATATAACTTATGGGCAGAAATGTTCCAAGGTCGCTAGGATTGGGGCAGAAGTCAATTGGAAGATGTTCGCTTAAGTTAACCGAACTCGAGGGTGCAGAGCTTTTTTTGGATTCTACTGGTTCGCGTTCAATTTCTGATTGATATATCAAAGAAGTCTTTTCGTTTTATCGTTAACATTTGGTGTTTTTCTATCTAAATAGCAGTTCCTACAATGCATTATAATATGAACATTTGTTTTTTATTAATTTTTAATTCACTTTCATACTTTTATTTCTAATCCAACATAATACCTTTACTTAATCTTTACTTTCCAAATAAACACCAACAACAACAACAATAAAATAGACGACGACCAATAAAAGCAACAATAAAATAATTCTTGTCTTCAAAAAAAATAATCAATCAAACCGGATTAACGATATATAAATAGACAAACAACAAAACTGACAACATTAATAAAATAAATTATACCAGAAGACAACAAAAGAATGAATGCGTATTATTAATACAACTCAAAAATCTTTTTCGATATTCTTTTTTTAAAGTTAACTTAAAAATAAAATACATTCTTTTTTTTAATTGCAAATAAATAAATAATCTTTAATCAACTTGTTCATAACGTTGTTTACTCATTTGTCGTGCTAAACAACAAGCAAGAATAACTCCAATCAATGGAAATAAAGCAATAACTATGATAATTCCACCAAAAATTGGATAGTTATTTTTAATTGCTGATATAACTGTTGCATAACATCCCTGAAAAAGAAAACTTTTACAACAACAAAAAAACAAGACAGAATCATTATCTTACATTTGCATTTATATCCGCTGGTAGATATTCTTTTTTTAAATCTTTTCGTGTACATGTATGATTTAATGATTTTTTACAACATGATTCTGGCACTTGAAGAAGTATACTACCATATGGTGTTTGAAACCAATCTGTGTATGAATCAATACCACAACATAATAACTATTTGAAATAAAAACAAAATAATTTTCTTATTTCTTTTTATATTTATTTAACATACTGCATTTTGAAGACGATCGACATGTGAAGCCATTGGTTCATTTGGATATTGTCGCATAACATTACTCAAACTTGTTTTAAACGTTTCTTCGTACTAAAATAAGAAAAAAAGCTAAATTGATTGATTCTTGAGTGTTTTTTAATTTGTACGAACTGTTTGTTGTTTCATTAAAACTGTTACAGCCAATAAAATTTCCGCGACGAAGATAAGAAAAACAACGATTGCATACTAGAATAAATTAAATAAGAAATTCAAAATTATAGATCAAACTATCTTACAATATACAATAATGTAACATGTCCTTTAATTGTACACCTAAATATAGAAATTCTATTTTAAATTTAATTGATCTTTGTAAAATTAAAATTTACCAAAATGCAAATAATCCAATAAAGAAAATGATTAGACCAAGGCCAATCTTAAGAAAAGAAAAACGGAAATAATTTTAAATAAAATTTATCATTAAAAATCTTATACTAAAATATAAGGTGACGATGAACTCATTTCCGGTGTTATATCAAGAAATATTGACAGCTGACTTCGTAAGACAACGCCGAGTAAAAATAAAATTCCACCACTAATCTTAAAACAAAAAAAGAATAATTAATTAGTTGAAATCGAATTTTTTTTTCTTTTTTGAATTTACCAAAAAAATAATATTGATACAAATAAGTAATGTACGAAGCAAGGCAATGCTTGCCGATGCATGGAATCGATGCCAATCCATCTAAAATGTTAGAAAACAATGAATTTAGAAAAAAAGAAGTAGATATTCATCAGAGTTTTCTATATAAATAATTATTGTTTTTTATAGGTCGACAATAGATCGAATGGTCGACACACACATAGATATAAGCATAATAAAAATTTCTTTCATTCTGATCGTCAACAATAGATCGAACATATATATATATATACCGTCCCTTAGAGATAGAAAAAAAATGAAAAAGAAATTACGAGTGTAGAGACAAAGGTATGTTACAGAAAACTAGTTCCATTGAAAATGTAGTACTATCATAGTAGTCAGCAACAAAATGGAGAAAGACAGAGAGAGTTGGGAAAAAATGGAACAAGAAAAGTAGACTATTAAGGGCGGAGAGATGTCAAAAAAAAAATCCGGAGGAAGAAAAATAAAGAAGAAATGAACATCGACATAGGAGAAAATATAATAAATGAGATATATTCAATGGTTTGCATGCTGATGAATTTTAAGGCGTAAAGGTGGTTAACAAGCTTCACTAGTTCAATGATTCCATATTACAATATGTAATGATCAACAATAAGAAGAGAAAAAAGAAAAACATGGAAAACTAATCTAATGAAGCTCTTTTATTTTTTTTTTTGTTGTCATCATTTCTTTTCTTTTCTTTTTCTTAGTTCTATTATCTTTCTAAAAATATGTTGAAGACGTTTGTGTTTGATTACTCGTGCATCTCGTTAGGGAATCAACACATCAGGAACGAAATTTCTTTTTTCATCTATGCTTTTGGCAGAGCTTTTAACACAATATGAGGAATCTTATGCTCATTATTGTGCAAAGAAAGAAACAAGCAAAAATAATTTTTTCTATTTGTTATGGATTTTTCAAGAAAGAAAAAATCATGTCTATAATAGAGGACATTCATCAGAAAAAAGTCAGAATTTATTCTGTTTTTTTTTTATTTGCATCGATGGCACAGAATTATAAAATATTCATTATTCTAAACGGAAAGTTCTATAATGATGTGACATATATAGTTACAGAAACAAGACTTTTTTCCTTTTTCTATCAAATTAATTCAACAAAAAGAGAATCTATGTGAAGCGTGATTATTATTTTCTGGCTTTTATTTTAGTTGTATGTTTTAATTAATTGCATGTATTATATTAAATCCATTAACAACATTTCATAATATAGCCAAGTGAATAAAACTCAATTTTTATTCTTGATCAATAGAATATGAAAACACTGATAAATCATTAATTTTGATCTTGATCGATCGATTGTGATCTACAAATAATTGCATAAGTATATCGTGATATATGTTTGCTTTTCGAATAATAATTTTTTTGTTTGCTTTAAATAAATAAAACAATGACCTTTGCATAATTCCATATATACATATATGCACGAACAACCGACGAATAAATATCATTGCTATTTCGGAATGATACATTTGCTGATCATTTTATTTGATAAAGCCATAAAGAAAAAAATCGTTTAAATTCATAGAAAATTGATTTTAATCATTGCTTTTCACCTATTTTACATTAGTTTTAAATATGTACCTACTTAAAGATAAACAAAGCCATATCGAGAAGCATTTAAAAAAAGTGCTTTCCGTTTTTACATTTATTTATATTCAAATGTGAACAAAACGAAGTACAATTAGGAATTAAGCTAATTGTATAAAATTTTTATTCATGAATGTTTTAACCTTCACCATTCGAGATATTTCATCATATAGAAAAAAAAACCAGCAACAAAAAATCTTTCAACAAGTTGTTTGTCTGTATATTCTAGTGCTGTCAACACAGCTATTATCAAAGAGTTTATTCTTGGATTCATTGAAGAAAACTTTCTTTAGATAGAATCAATTAGCTTTCGTCGATAAATCGTCTTCATTATCAAAATAAATAGTTCGAACATATACTCATTGCAAAGAAAAACATTCTTAAAAAACAAGGCTTCATCACAGATTTCTGAAAAACCATCAAATACAAATAGAAGCATCATTAATCGGCCATTCTTATTTACACACTCCAACAAATCTTCTGCAACTACCAGATGTCTATCATAAACTAGAGAACAAGGCCGTAATTTCCATCAATAATAATCAATTATTAATGAGAAAACATTTTCAATTACTAGCTACCAATTGCTTTGACGTTCGTACCATCGTGCATTGAATTCTTGTTACATACGAATTACTTTCTTTTTATAATTTATTTTTTATAAAGAACGAATACGACAGCGGGTTACAGGCACAAAAGAAAAAAAGCGGGCAGAGAAACTTCGATGACAAATTAGTTCTGTATATTACAAGTGCAGAAATAAAGACTTTGAAATCTATTTGGATAAACAAAAAAAAAATTTTTTTTTGAGAATTAATGAGAACGTGATAAGAAAAAAAGAATTTCAGACATGTTATTCTTGCATATTATCTGTGGCAAAACAGCCAATTAATAGGAAGAAAAAAAAGTAGAGAACGAAAAAAAAAAAACAACACTGATGACAACATATTTCGCATTCCTATGAGATTAGAATTTTCTTTTTTAATCTAGCTATATTTAAATGGAATAAGGAGAAAAAAAAAGAAATTTATTAAAATTACACAAACTATGGACGTAAAATATATGTATACGAAATTAAAACGAAAAGAAAGAAAAAGAATCGACTTCCATTAACATTTCGGTGTTTGGCTTTCAAAAAATTTATATGTTGGATTTTCATAACCATTCATTTGTAATGCATATAAAGTTTTTTCTTCTGGTGTACATATATCAACTCCTTTAAAAGCATATTTTTTTTCAAATGTATTACCATATTGATATTTTCTTCGTTGTTGTAATATACAACGAATTATAAATAACGTAAATACAATACATAATATAAGTAAACAAGCAAATATATATGGAAGATAAGTTATAAATAGATTACGTTGTACACGACGAATAATAATATCATTATTTGATATTAATGGACGAATATCATCGTCGATTTGTTCATTATCATTTGTTTCAATTTTAATATTAAATGTTGGATCTGTACGTTCATCAACATCCCAATCACTATCACCTATATCAATTTGATCATTAGAATTATTTGTTTCAATTTTTGTTGTACTTTCATCATCATCAGGATTATCATCGTCATCATCATCATCATTATCATCATCATATTCATCACTTGCACCATAATAATCATCATTCGTATTTTTCTCATCAATTTTTTTTGATGATGCTGAAGAAAATGGATAAATCTTTTTTTCATCACGTCCTAATGGTAAAATTCGATTTTTATTTGTCATTACTGTTGATGATGAAATCATATAATCACTTAATAATTTTTCAGCTGCTTTATTTACTTCTACATATTCTCCAAGAAGAGTATCTTGAAAAAAAAAATAAAGAATAAAAATTAATCGAAAAATTATTTATTCATACCAATACGTGGTTGAATTTTAGATTGAAATTTCGAATGACGTTTAAGTTGATTTAAAGTATCATTTATTTGATTAGCTATTGAACGTAATCGTTCATGAATTGATACTCGTTTACGTTTGGCTTGATTTGGATCGACAACACGTAAACGTTCATAACGATTAACAAGATGAATACGATCACGTAATAAAACATGAAGATAATTATATAGAGCTTCTTCAATATTTTCTACCTATAATAGATTATTGAAGATATAAAAAAAAGAAGTTTAATCATTGATTAGTCTAACTTGCAAAATAAACAAAACAAGAAGCCTATATTTATATATGCTTTTTTTTTCTTTAATGAGATGTTAGAAAAAAATAGATTTAAAATCTTAAGTGTAGCTATTTCTAGAAATTATAATTAGAAGAAAATAGCAAGGATATTTACAATGCTTTTGAATAAAAAGGGAAAGAAAAACGACATTTTGATAAGTATCACACATTTAAGTACACACTCAACTATGAATGCTCAGTTGAACAATGTGATTTGCTGAAATCGTCTCATTCACGTTCTCCATGAGTATCCTCTTCTCCTATCAAGTATGCACACTACCATTATTATAATTCAGTCTGTTTTATATGTGTATATATATATATTTCTTTTTTTTTCATTCGATTGTCAAATAAACACAAATATGATTACTCTATCGTGTCCTTCTTAAAACACATTAAACTATTTCAATAAATGATGTAACAATCATTAGTCAATAGAAAAGAAAAAGCTAAAAGAAATTTTCTCACTTTTAAAGGTTTTTCATTCCAAACGATCATTAGTTTTTTATTTGTTTCCCTTTTTGCATTATTAAGTATTGTATCTAAATTCTTTTCATGTAATTCATTAATGCGTATTCGTTCTTGATTAGCTGTTTGTTTAATAAGATCATAATCTCGACGAAAATCCATATCACTTTGTTCAAATTCTTGTTGTGCTTGATAAGGATTCATATTAGCTAATAATTGTAAATCATTTTGACGATTTCTCCAACGTAATTTTAACTAAAAGTAAAATCATTCTATAAAAAATAATGTTACTTTTTAAAATTTTTACTTGATCAATTTGTTCTCTAAATTTTCTTCTAAATTCATCTTTATCTTTAGTAAATCTTTCATGTTCATTAATAGTTAAATGAGATTTTCGTGTTGATGATAATTTAATTTCATCTTGATCATCATTCAGATCTTCATCATCTAGATTTAAAAAATGAAATATAAAATTCAATAAAATGTTTATTAAATATTCACCAGCAAAATATCCTGACATTGTTTCCCATTGACGATTATCTTCAATCCAATTCGGTTCACCTTAAAGAAAAAAAAACAAAAAAACTAACATTAAAATGAAAAAAAATAAAATTTTCTGTTTTTACGTGATCCAAGTGACATAGCTATAATTTTTCGATGAGTTTCAACAGTAGTTGTTGTTGGTACAATAACAACTGATTCTTGTATTGGATCATCTTCATTTAATGTATTATCATCATCATCATCATCATCAAGATTTGTTTGATAAACATTATTCGTATTAACATCTAGAGAAAAAAAAATAATAAGTTTTTCTTTATTTTTTTTGTTTTAATACCTTTTAATGGACAACAAATAAATTCAATTCCACGAAATTTTGATAGACCACACCAATCAGATGTCATGATTGAATTATTTAATACCATAGTTTTATTTGAACAATCAATTGATGCTAATTGTTGCCATTTTTCAGTACGTAAACATTGACCTGTTCCAGTTATACTGTTCATTATACAATCATTTGTTGGTAAAGATAATTCTTCACGTTTAGAATCCATATATAAACAACGATATGGTTGAACTGATTCTTCTGTTTTACTGTCGGTTTTACAACGTGGTATATCATCATTATTTATTGATGGTAAAATTTCACACCAATTTTCAAAACGTAATACATTATCAAGTCGAACTATATTGCCAATTGAAAGAGATGGATAAGCCTTATAAAATGAGAAGAAATTCTGTTTTTTGGAAAATTTTAATTTAATAAATATTTACTTTTTGACAAAATTCAAGAATACTTTGTTCATTATTAACACATGAACTAACTAAATGTTCAACCCATATTTGTCGTTCAGTATCATAATATAAATTAGCTTTACTACTATCGCAACCTAAAACAGCGATTTGAGGATAATTATTAATCATTGGTGTTTTGAGTATAACTGAATGAGTCTTAAAAATAGTAACAAACAATAAATATACGAATTATTTTTATTTGATTAAAAGATTCAACTTACTGAGTAGATAAGTAATGAAATAAAAACAAGATTTAATAAAGGTTTCATTCTGAATAAATAAGTAAAGAAATCTGGAATGAAAGTATGAAACAATGTTTATTAGAATAAAAAATCAAAAGCATTTATGTAATATGATAATCTACATTTTAAAAAAAATATTTTTTTTTAAGTCACGTAATTCTACTCGATCACGATAAGAGTAAACATGTAATCAGCGGCCATTAGCAATTATCAAGAAGCCTTTAAATTGATTTAATTGAAGAATAAAATTTGAAAAGAAATAAAAATACGAAAGTTTAAATAAAAATTTATTTTTTCGAAGAACTTTTTTCTAATTAATGTCATAAAGGTTTCATTATACGACATCTAGTATTATTTTCATTAGTACAAAAAAGTGCCAATAGGGATCTATGAAAGGGCCTATGATGGCAATGAGAGTTTTGCTCTCGAAATATATCTATATTAGGGCTCTGCGTAGAACGAAATGGGACAGAAAAAATGGTCCCATGGGACGACTTGAGTACTTTTACAGATCAACGACACCCTATGTAATAGAAGCAATGTTTAGACTTCCAAACAAATAAATTTTCCTTATAAAATATCCAATATTAGAAATTACTCCTACAGAAATACCACACTAATTAGAAACTTCGGAAATTATTGTAATAACAATTAAAGCAATTAATACGAACCGTTCCAAAATACATCTATTTCAATAAAATTTCCGTCATTTGCGAAATTCTCTTCACTATATGATATGAATAAATATATTCATATCGTATATTTAAGGAAATTTCAGGACTAGTAAGAGATCTTGTCGCAGTTACGGAGAAATTTCCTTTGAATGGAGTTATTTCTACTTCTATTGTTAAGATTAGTTTACATAAATTTCAGGAAGTTTATGTAATTTCTCATAAGTCGCTGGTTGTTGTTGTTAAAGGTTTACTAGGCGATCAGGACAATTTCTGCTGATGGGGACGGTTCTTTTTTTTTTTTTTTGGAAATCTGAACATACCTCTTTATTAATTGGTCTAATTTAAAGTTGACATCAACAAGTGTAGATGCTGCGGTGCCATTTATCGGAAGAAGTATCTCGGTTCCATTTCACACGAAGTTCTGGCTTCTAACTATTTCAATAGATATAATAGCTTCTTTTGTTTATTTATCCATTTATTATCATCTATTTTACTGTGCTCTAATAGCGACAATGTATAAACATTTATAGAATAGAATAAAATGTCACTTTCACTAACTCTACTGAAATAGACAAGAACGCTATCCATACGAAAGAAATAGTTATATCTTTTCTTATAAAAAATGTTTATAGAAGTGTCTGTTTGTTCCATGGGATGGATCAGTGGGATGGGACAGAAATTGTGGAACATTTTCCCATCCCATAGAACGTTTGTCAAAAGATTTACGTTCCATTCCATCCTACACAGACCACTGGCGCATGTCATAGAGCATTTTAATGACTTAGACGAAAGCAAAATATTTATAACATACAAGACTTAAAACAGATGTCCCACTGGCCTTTTCAGGAGATGTAATTGGAATATTCTTCGTATAGAACCTTGTTTTGGTTATATCCCTATTATTATCGTATGACTTGCTAATCGTATACAAAGAAGTACATATGTTTATCTACCTGCAGATTGATTTTATTTCTATTTAATCAACATAATTTGCTTGACCTACATTTACTGTGCAAATGTTATATATAGGTTTTTGCACGCGGTCAAATCGATTTTGTTCAAAGACAATTGTTATTCTTCTTTTTTTGGTTAGTCTAGAGAAATATTGAAAGGTTTTTTCTGTCTTGAAAATACTCACATGAATGTTTCGTCACGATACAAGATTGCAATTATCTTGTCTCGTATGCATTTCTAATTTTGATCACGTCCATAGTAAATTGATAAATACTTTTTTTTTGATTCGTGGCATTCATTTTTTACGTCTTATCACAGAAACTTTGACCTCCTTTTACACTGTTTCTTGTATAATAAATATGTTTTTTTATTTAATATTTATTGAACAAAAATCATGCTTTATGAAATTTAGAACTTGATTTTTCTCTTTTATTTAGATTTTCCGAATGAATCCATTTACACTAGTGAGACTAAGTCATTTCCATGTGTATCATCTTCGTTTTCAATGTACTCTCTTCAAAAGTCTCTTTTAATAATACAAATTTCATCTATTTTAACTGTTAGTCAGAAAACGTATTCATTATATGAAGTGAAAAAGGAATGCATGAGTTTATAAAATGAAACAAATAAGAAACGGAAATGATTAGCGTATAATTAAAATAGAATAAATTCATTTAAGCATTTTATTGAGAAAGTAATAGTTAATTAAATTTTCCGTCATATTAATATTTACAAAACAAGTTCTTTTCATGTTCAAGTGTAATATTTTTAATATTTAATTATCTCAAATAACAAGATATATATAAATAGTATCATAAAAGATTCCTAATGAGACCATACTCCGAGATGAAAATATAATCTAATTAGATGATTGTTTTATAAAACTTTCAAATTGAGATGATTAATACTTTATTATAGATTGCTTTTAATAGACAACCATGAACTAACGGCAGAACAAATATTGAAGATGATGACACCAAATGTTGAATACACATATGTTTATGAGCATAATGTTATTAAATTTGTTTTGAAGTAATTACGGAAAATACACTGAACTATAATGGTGTGATTGTTTATACAATAATTTATTACTATTGTCGAGTTCTTTTTAAAATACAAATCACCAGTTTTTGAATAAATTTCGATGTTGGATTTTTACCGTTAAATAGAACAATGTTGGAAACACTTATCTGTATAACATTCATTAAGTTCGAAGAATTTTTTTCAAGGATATTTGCAGTTGAACATGTTTTTATTGTTATCTATTTCAACAGCTTTTCGCCGTAATCTATACTAAAATTATGCTAAAATGCAGCCAAAAGAGAACCGTATTACCTATAAAATTTTCAGGTTTCAGAACACTTCTTTTGAAGCATGAGTCCAATGTGACGATGAAAAACTCGAACATTTATATAGGAAATGCAACACTCTTTGAACTACATTTAGATGTAATCCAAGCAAAGATTGCCACGAAAAATTGTAGAAATGAGCAACGAAAAAATATTCACTTGCCAATACCCTTGAAGCACTTTCATCGAACTGAACGGATGTTACACAAATAAGCGTCCTCAACATTTCTCTATCTAATGACGAAAACTCGATTTCGATAGCTATAAACAATCGGAAGTTATTCAAAAAATCATGGTTGACATTTTTAAAAAAATCCGGCAATTGCAGATATTAAGTTTGTTTGAAGGATTTATTGGCTTCTCTTTTTGTGTCAAAATTTTGGTGTAGCAACAAAATCAGCTATTGGATATTGAACAGCTGATCCAAAAAGATTAGTTGTTTTTCATCACGTAAATATTAGTGAATTTCTACGAAATAAAGTTTCATTAATATGAAGAAAAACCAAAAATGAATTTCATGTTTCATTCTGCATTTAAAAGATTATTGATTATTGTAGATACACAAATAATTGATTGTTTTTTCCTTACAAATTTTGTACAAATAAAAAATGGCATCTACCAATATTTCTGATATATCATGGTATTACGATTTTCCACCATTTTTTACGTATGTATATTTTTACATTTAATTAACCATTATTCATCAATTTTCTTTTCTATATTAGTCTTCAACCAAATCTTGATACACGTCGTAAACAGCTTGATGCTTGGTGTTCACTTGTCCTTGATTATTGCCGTTTGAAAAAAGTCTGTACATTTGATGTCAATGATGCTAAGAAATTTCCATTATTTTCCAATCCAAAAATCAATCGTAAGTATTTGGTTTGTATAATATCAATATGAAGTACAATCTAAAAGGAGTGTCGAAATATACTGAGTACAAATTGGAACTCACTCTTCCCTCTCAGAAACCGTAACAAATACACTAACGTCCATTATAGACAATAAAGGACACCTTGGTGATTCTTTCCTCGATGGTGCGACTAACAAATATATCGTGTTTCACATTTTAAGCTCACAGGGATTGCGCAAACAATTCTTTTTTATATTTAGTATATTATTTTTCATTCAGGTCAATTGGATCATAATTTTATTCAAATTTTACTTGAAGAATTACGTAGTCGAGGTAGAATGATAGAGAGAAAAACGAAAATATGATTTTAATATATTTAATTAAACCTAGGTAATATTGAATGGCAAGATAAAAATAAACGACATTGCTTAGTCTTATGGAAATCAATTGAAGAATGGGCTAAAACAGTTTATCATTGGGTATATTGTTTAATTGATTTTAAATTTATATTTAATTTATTATTTATTTTAAAAGATAACATCACGAGGTATGAATGGAACAGTTTGTACATTCTATGAATTATTATATGGTGATGATACACGTTCAGCTGGTATGAATTCTGTTCGTTTATTTATTGCATGCAAATCGATTTTAAGTTGTTCTTTTTTGACTTGTAGAATTTCATAAGATTGATGAAAATCTTTTCCGTCGTATTCTGATGGAACTTGAAAAACATGGTCACGCTACTGTATTCTCAGATAATGGAGCTGAAGGTGTTAAATTTTTGTAGAAAATAAAATTTTCTTTTTTGTGTTTCAATTTAACATATTTAAGATAAATTTTTATTTTAAAATGAATCAAAAAATTTTATATTTCTCTTATAATCGTTTTTTTTTTCATATGGTAGATGAAAATACGAAAAAGACTTTATCTAATATTCCTTTATATTAACAAACAACAGCAAGTCCGCATAATGTTGAATAATGTCGACAATGATTAAACGAAGAACTTCAAGCTTTTAGTATGTAAAACATAATTACTTACGTATTTTTGTTTATTGAAGTTTTCTGTTTTTTTTAATTAGATTCCTATTACATATCCAATGCCAGCCTCAGAAAATGCTATACCTGACCTTGATGGAAAAACAGCCAAAAATATTCCGGTAAATATGATTATTCATATATATATCTTGTATATTTAAGACAATTATTTATTTTAGTGGCGAAAAAATTTGTATGATTGATCATTTTCAATCAATATGGGTTCGAAATATGCCTCCTTTTTGCTGTCGCTTATGTGCCTGCTCTTGATGTAAGATAATGAATATGAAAAGCAACAAACATTGATTTTCTTTTACAGAAAAATCTCTCTAATGTAGGCATCATCGAGAATCGACTAAAAGTACTTATTATTGACAGTTTTTCAGTTTCTATTTTTTTTTTTAAATAACCAATAAGTATTCAGTTACAATCATTTGTCTACTGCACAAGGTCGTCTTTTTCTTTTTTTTCAACAATGTATTACTTCAACATTTTCAGTCAGATGTAAATCAACACGTGTTGACATGGTTTAATGTTACTAGTTGTTGAAAAGAAAAACGACGAAATATTATACCATGCGTTGTTGCTGTTGTCTAATATTGATTCTTTTTCTTTTAAATATTCATGGCTAGTCTATCCGCTTTTTCCTATGTGTCCTATGATTGTTCATCATACCATAATATCTTACATATCGTCATGTTTTTCTTGTTTTGCACGCAAGTGATCAAGCATATGTTCGTTACATTACAGAAATTGTCATTGTTCATGGAACCGAAAATAAGAGCACACTGTTGAGAATAAAGAGGTACTCATATTGAGAGGTTCTATTGTATATTGATTCTTAATTTTGCTTGTTCCATGGCTTGTCGCCGAAATACTTGACTTAATTGCTCGTTGTATATAGTAGAATATAAAGAATAAGCCGCACTAACTACTAGTGGTAATAATGCTTTATCGAACAAAGAAAGTTTTCTAATAAAGAAAAATCTTTTTATGTGTTTACCATTATAATTTGTCGAATAAAAGTAAAAATAGAAAGCTTTCACTTTTATTATTATTGTTGAACTCGATTACAACTATTGAACTATAATTTTTTTAAGTAAGAACTTATAAAAACTTTGGTTTAATATGTGACATATGATTTTTATTGAGTAATAGAAACATGAACGTAATTGTCAAACTCAATTGAAAGAACTAATAATAATATATGAACTATAGATCATTCACCTAGTCAAAATCAAATCAGAAAATTCAATACATATTAGACTTAATAATACCTGAAAAATGGATCATATTAGCGATTAGTATAGGATCTTTGACCTTTTTTGTGATACTTCGAATGTCTCCCGGAACTTTCTCGATATTGAAAACTTAATTATTTACTTAACTGCTCTCTTTTCCGTTCTGTCTGCTTTCGTTGTCTGCCTTTATCGTTTAATGACTAGTATCATTTCTACTAATCCATTGTTGCATATTGTAAAAATCTTACTAACATATGAGCTTTATTGAAGGTCACAATAAAAATATCGAGCTATGATCAAGTGTCTAATATCTAGGAGCAACTTTCACAGGAGATGTCTAATCCGAGTTCAGATATAAATGAAGATTCAACTGCAAAAGAACAACTATTGAGAACATTGTGTGATTTCATTTCTATTAACTTATTCAGTTGATACATAACATCTTACCGAATTTCATAAAATTCTATCAGTATTATAATTATAAATGATATAACATTTATCTCTTACTTTTACCTATTGAGATCGTTATATGAATTCAAAATTCTTATTTATATTCAAAATACAATTAAGTATCTCTTTGCTAAAGATTGTCGAAATTATCATCTTTTATTAAACGAAGATAAAAATTCATCATAACGTTTAAATCCAGTATATTATAAAATAATAACAAAATCGATTGATTTAACAATAATAAGAAATCAACTCGAGAATCGAGCACATTTATTATTTCATTTATTTTGAACACAATCTTTTAGTCTTACTCCAAACTGCAATTTTAAGTATGATCTTATCAAATATTTATGCATTCAAAAGAATCGTTTCTTCTCTTATAGAAATTGTTAAATGAAAAAATAAGTTATTGATGCATACTAGAGTATTTCATAGATTATTTATAAAATAGTACTTGTTAATAATATAAATTTACATCAAATTTTTTCATTGTTCATCTTTCAATTGTGTTGCATATATATCCATAAATGCTATTTAGTAACTTTTTCACAAAAGAATCTGAAAAGAAACTAATAACCACATTGATTCAATTGCAGTTGTCTACAAATACTTCTGAAAAGCAAATATCTATGTCTAAAGTATCTTCTAAATAAAAAAACAAATCAACAAATGAATAAATTCTTGTCAATAAAAAATATATCTTATCCCATTTATTAATAACTTATGTAAACAGTTGCATGAACTTTTCGGATATAAATTTGACAAAGAATAAAAATTTAAAACTATCTATTATTACTGATACGCTAAAAGAAATCGCTAATTTCAGTTCCTATTATTTGATGATGTGAGCCATTTATTCTGATATCCATTTGACTTACAAGCAAACTGCCAATTATGTTAACAAATATAGATGAAATTCATAGAAGTGTTTTTTTACGTACTTTTCTTCGTAATACAGTACAAGTTTAACGTCTTAACGCAAGGTAAACCGGAAATTTGGCAATTTATTCAATTTCCGGCGGACTTTTGACACTAAAAATTTTGTCAAAATTCTGACAGGAAATAAGACAAATTTTCGAGGTTATAGAGTATCACTGGTATTTTCATTTCATTCCACTGCGGCTAATCGATAAACCAGAACTCCAATCATCTTTCGTCTTGCCGAGATTCCTGAGGAAATTGAACAAGCATACCATAATTCCGCACAATCCTTAATGTAATGATTGTTTACAAGCTTTTATCTTATCCTGGATCAAACAATAATTTATCTAACATGTCCTCTAATGAGAAACACATCACTTCAACTATAATTTTCTTCTTATATCGTTAATTGATGGTTTTGTTCTTCTAAAAATTATCACCATCTTTAATTTTGACTTTATTTTCATCAAAAATAGTTTGTAACAATTTTGTTAAATTTTTTATACATTCTCAAATTTAATAAATAATAAGATACGTTCTATTGGTTTTTTTTGTTAAAGTTAATACACAAAACAATGATAAAAATATCACTGATAAATTATTAAAATATAATAATCGTTATTTTTTTTCAAACATATTTCTTTTTAAACTACCAAACTTCTTTTGAACAATTTTTAGATCGACTTTTTCTTTTTCTCTAGTTGGTTATAAGATTTTTTGATATAGAATAGAACGGACAATAATAAAAAAAAAACAATTAGTAGAGACCAAATACAATAAACAGCAAGAAAAAAAAAGGAAAATAGGAAGCAAAGTATGACTAGTGAAGAAATAACAACGTCAATTTCACTGTGAAATATGTATATATATATATCATTCAATCGAAAGTTAATATACAATCAAGTATGATATTTACCATTCGTATTAGGAGTCGGTGTCATCTTCTTATAGTTTCTATTATTTTCTTCATAGGATGCTTGTTCATCATCATCAATTTGATCAGTTACAAATGTATCAACTTCTTCAGTACCTTCAACATTACCATTTTCTTCATCTTGATCATCATTACGAAATACTTCCATTAATCCTTGAATAATATTTTCTAAGTAATTATTTCCACCTAAAGCATCTATTTCATCATAAACTTGTTTTGATAATTCATCACATGCTTGACGTGTATATTCAATTGAACCAAAATCATGTAATAATTGTACACAATAACGTTTTAATTCAACATCTTGTGTACGTTGTTTTAATATATGGATTATACGAGTATCAGTTTCACGTGTATTAACAGCATGTAATATTGGAAATGAAAATTTTCCTTCAGTTAAATCTTCACAATAGGATTTGTTTGTTGCATATTCTTCGGATATTAAATTACAATAATCATCGCGTATTTGAAATAAAAGTGATAATAATTGACATAATCTATCAAAATTATATGTATTACGTATTTCTATTGGTGCAAATAATTGCATAAGACGTACACCTAAATTAAATAGACCACCACATTTTCTCATCACCATTTGACGATATTCATCTTCAGATGGTGATACAAAATTATCACGCCACCATATTTCCATTCCTTGACCATGATGTAATTCGAGCATTTGATCTAGCAAAAAAAATAGTTGCAAAAAAAAAGATGTGACTTATTCTATAATTTTTAATATAAGTTTTAGTTAATGAAAGAATTTTATCAGACTTTAGAGATGAGATGCATACTTCTACGATAGTATTTCTAATCGTATATAGACAATATTTGACATTGAAATGATAAATAATGACTGTTCAGATTATCTTATCTGGATCAAATCATTCCTTCTTTTTCTGACATCAAATATAAGCAAATTTAATTAGCTAATACATTAAGATCTTTCCTATAAATACAATGAGATATTTGATTTGTTATTCTTGATGATTATAAGAATTATAGTGTATTTTTTCTATTGATTCAATAAAAGATTCTTATCTAATACTGCTGATATATATATATATATATAATTTCAGAAGAATTTTTTCCTACAATCATAGTATCAATTGAATCATACCAACAAAAATTTGTGTAACATCTGGATGCTTTAATGTGAGAGCTTTTTGCATAGCCAAAAAATAAACATAATTGGCAGCATTAATCGTTAACGGAACACCATAGATACTATGTGCAACAGGTGAACCGCGACGTAATTTTGAATTATCTTGTATATCATCGATAAGTAGAGATGCATTGTGAAGCATTTCAACAAGGTCTCCGATAACAAGAAGTTTATCTTCAGGTATATGAAGCCAGAGATTAAATGCCTTGAAATAACGAATAATCAAACAAAGTAAATGTATACTATGATAACAATATCAGCAATTAATATTCTTACTTTAATCAATTTCGGTCGAATTTGTTTGCCCGGTATAGTTCGTATGTATTCATAAGGTTCAAGAAGAATCTATTATTAATAATAATAATAGTAATTAAAAAGAAAAACAAGATATCGAAATAGATTACCTTATTTTCTTGATCGGGATCTGCTGTTGATAATTCATCACTTTCCATCATTGAAAAAAAAAACCTTAATCAATTGATAAAAATCTAGAATAAAAACATCGAAATTTATTTTTAAGACGACCGATGTACTCATTGCTTATAGCAAACTAGTAAATGAAAAATTGCGTAACGAAATAAAATGATGCCAACATATACACATATATATATATATATATATATATATTTGTACACTAGTCCAACGTTTAATTCGAAACACTATTCGGCATCACAAACGATATGAATCGAATATTTGCGCAAGCAAAAGAAAGAGAGAAAATGAAATTGGTTTTGTACTCTTTTGCTCTCTCATTCTCTTTGTCATACAATGAACGACGCAGAAGAAATAGATAGACATTGAGTCTAATCAAACTCGACAACAAATATTAACGGACGACTCGCTCCGTTCAACGTTGTGCAATCATTCTACTACTATATGTGTATGTATATATTTAAATTTGTTTGAAGCTGAATTCGGAAGTCTCGTAATTATCAATCTATAATCAATAAAAGATGTGTCAATACTAGTTTAGGGAAAGAAAAAAGAGCAACATACAGATATAAGGCATACGATCAAACAGTATACTATGAGTAAACACCTGCATGTGGCGTTGATGAGGTCAAAAGGCTATCATATAGAGAAAAAAAGCGACGAAAGAACCAGAAGAAAAAATGATGAACAAAAGAAGCCGTTGAAAACATATGAGAATACGATGGTGTCATGCGACGAATGCATATCATTTTTACGCATTGGATACGAAGAAGTCATAGTTTTACATTCACCATAATCATAATTCGTTTGACACTTGAGATCAACGTATAACAGACATTGCCACGCGTATATGACACTTGTTTTGTGTCATAAAAAAAAACGACACTTACGCACGAACACGAGTATAGAAAAAAAAAAGAAAAAGAAGTAGTTCTAATGCTACAACAACCATTTTTTTCTGCTTTTTTCCTCTCTGCTGCACTATACTGACGACAAGAAATGCAAAAAAAAAACAAAGTAAAAAGAATAAGCTTACTAAAAGAAAAGAAGAAGAAGAAGAAGAAAAAAAAAAACGAAGAAAACGTCTATTCTAACCACTGTTTGATCGGAAAATAGTACAAACATAAATTTCTTAATCAACAATGTATAAAGAATCACATTTAATACCAGATGTTAAAATAGACATAGAATACATTGTGGAAAAGGTCATCTATTAGACAAACACACAACAATGAATAGACAATGATCAATCAATCGAACATACAAATCGCTTTGATCATTTTTTTTCTTCTATACTTCACGTTAACATAAAGAAGAAGAAAGGCAGAGAGAAACATCTATCGACAATTTATCAAAATTTGTATTTTTTTTTTTATATATGCGAAACACGCGACGTTAACACCGATAAATGATAATTGCTGAAGTTTTATAAATCTGCTAGTGGTTAAATACACATCTAGTAATAAAAAAAGAAAACCTATCAAGAAAGTGGCGAAGAACAAGTTAATGACATCAACATCGAAGAAAAAAAACGAGAGAGAAAATATCGACAGTGTAATAATGCTATCATCATTTACAAAAGCCATTATAATGTAGATGATCATCAGTCAGGGACACAGATATATGTATATATATCTTCAACTTGCTATTCTCAAGGTCAGAACACTCAACATTCAACGTCATCAATATCTGACTCATCATCATAACATGTTTGATTCATTCATAATCTACGTTGAAAACAACAACGAAGCTAAACAAATAGAAAAATATAAACGGAAAAAAAGATGACAAAAGTTACTGATTTTTTTTTTAAAAACTTTGCACCAATCAGAACAAAAAATAGATATATACAATAGCAAGGCAAATATTCACAAAAATTAAAACGAAAAAAATATATTTCATCAGATAATTTTATCAACTGTTTTTATATATGATTTATAAAATGGATTTTTCGATGATCGAAGTAAATCTTCAGTAAATTGAGGCACCATCGGAGTTAGTTCATTATGATTAACGTCTGTTAACATATTACGTTGTAAATAATAAGCTGTTAGACGTGTTCGAGCATATTGCTTAAAAATTTCAAAATAAATATTATTTTCAAACATTTCAGTTTTTTTTTCTATTCAACTTACTAAATAACCAAATTTAATTGTTGCTGATACTGCCATATGAATTGCCCATAATGTCCAAAAAAAATGTGCAGCCAATGCAAAATAATTTGCTTCTTTTATTATTTTTCGTGCTAGTTTATTTCGATCAAAATCTATTTCATTATAATCCATACCATTAGTTATTTGATGTATAGAGTAAATATATTTGTCTTGACTTGCAATCAATGCATCAATATATGATAGAAGAAAATTCATCTAGATTATATATTTAATTATTTAATATAATTTAAATTTTTATAATAAATTACTTGTTGTTTCTCATTTGGATAACAAGTAAAATCAGCTTTGAAAAAAGGCCATTCTGTAGCTGATTTATAATCAAACATAAATTCACAAAAATGATTTCCAATATCAAAACCACTAAAAACAAAATTTTAAATTGAATAAAAAGAAAGAAGATTAATTTTTTACCGATAATTATATGAACAATATTCAAAATCAATAACAGTAAAATTGTCGCTTTCACAGTTTAAACGAAGAATATTTCCTGGTTGAAAATCATTATGAGTGAAACAAACAGGACTATCTATAGTAGATAATAATTTTCTAGAACAAAACATAATAATTTTTTTAAAATAAACAATTAATTAACTACTTTAAATGTTCGAATTCTTGTGTAAAATTACATACAGATCGAAGTTCTTGAAATATTTGTCGATCTTCGTCATCTTTTAATTTATTTATAATAAATGTTATATCAGATAAATATCTTGAAACAAATAAAATCAAAATAAATAAATTTAATTAAAGAAAAAAAAAAAAATCCTAACCTTTCAATTGTATTAAATAACCATATAGGTTCTTTAACTAATGGCATATCAATTTGATGAATTTTACCAAGAAGTCCACTGATTTTTCTTGAAATATTTTCATCACGAATTTCCGAAACAAGTAATGTTTCAGCCTACGTTAATCATACAATAAAAACGTTTTTTTTTTCTTATTCAATTTCGAAGAAAAGTATTCATATTCGTTGCAAAAGACATAACGTGTATAATACATATCATTAATCATGTCTCCATTATAGAATTCTTCTATTCTATCTATCTGACTTATTCTACAGAATGCGAGAAATTTCTAGAGATCGCTCGTTTACAGTCAAACGCATTAAAGATAATGTAAATATATCATAGAAATGAATGCTTACTTACTTCAACAAATTCCTCAAGTCGTCCATCAGGAAATATACCATATACATGGGGACCTAATTTTCTTTCAGATAATAATGTACATACGACACTATCATTAAGTAATGTAGAACGATGTTCTCGATGTGATTCACCATAAACTCTTTAAATTATTCAAACAAACAAAATCAAATTATGAATTCAAATATTCATTGGAATACCTTAGTAAAACTTTTCGAGGTTCATTATGTTGTGTTTGAATCTGATCAGGTAATGAGCAACAATAAAGATAATTCGATAAACCACCACTAATTTTCGAAGAAACAAAATAAATCTTCATGAAGATTTTTATATACAAAGAAAACCTACGAAATTCGATCGATACGTATTTTTTCAACAGTTAAAGTTGACCAAGCACCACCTAGAAAACGTTGACACCATTCAAGTGCTTGATTTGGAGATACCTTTTCTTGAGGCATGGTCGCATTGTATACCATTAGCCTAAATATTTGTAGTATTTCAATATTGTGCATGTAATTCAATTATTACTAATAAATATACAAATTATTTTTTCTTTCTTATATTACAGACAACTGCCAATTAAGACAAGTTATATTTTATGGCTTTCTCATCACGATGATGAATTTAAGAAATAAATAATTGTGTTCTCATATTATTGATTTATTTCTTACCACAAGATTTGTAATTCAATCACTGTATCCGTTTCTTTTCTCCTTTTCAATTCAAATAGAATAAACGCATATTTTAGAAATCGATTTTTACTAAACAACAAGAAAACGGAAACATCTGTTACTGATTATGTCTATTTTCAATTGTAATGTTCCTAATGATACTTTTTAGTTTGAATTTTTTTCTTTTACCTCTTGGCCAGTCTGACAATTTTCTGCATAAAAACACTGACTCGATTGGTTAATGACATCGTTATATAAGTAATATATCTACAAAAAAAAATAAGAATAAGAATAAAATTCCGAAAAGTGAATACCAAAGAAAATAAGTCCTTGATTTAAAAAAAATTTACCTCACGTCCATTGTGCATATATAACACAAATTATTCGAGCTTTACGTGTAAGGAAAATGAATCATAAGAACATAAATTTAAGATTACACTGGATAATAGACGTGGGTGTACTGATAACAAGAAGTGCGAATACTCTTATCTGTTGTATACACTTTAACTCAGCAGAGGTTATTATTAGATAAATAATAATTTTTCTAGCGAAGAGAAGAAAGAAACAAAAAATATGTATATCAATGGCCTAAAAAAAGAAAAGAGTACTAGCAAATATATCCCCCATAAATGTCACGAGCATCAAATGAAAACATATAACGCCACAAGACAAAGGAATTCGTCATAGGCAATTTTGTTCTTTTATTCTTATACGTAATAGATAAGAAAAAGATATTGGACTAATACTTCCAGATATATAGGTTCTCATGCATCATCAAAGTAGTATTCCCACATTGAGATGAATCATTTACCATATGTTCAGATACAATCATGATGATTCAGCATGTTACGATAATCGATTCTAAATAAACATAACGAAAGATAATGTTTAGAAACATTTCTAGTACGAAAATGGTTTTTAAAGAATATCTTATCATATATATAATATTACAATGGCATATTCGAATTTCTTCTTTTTTTCTTAAGAGAATAATGTTCAAAGAAGTGGTCAACATAAATTATTTGTTTGATTAATGAAAGAAAAAGAGATAAGCAAATATCATTATTAAATGGTTTTTAAAAAACTAAAAATTTATTAATGTTTTTTTAAAATTATTTATTTATCTTCGCGAAGAAATTTCTATTGAACAATTAGTACTATTTGAAATAATTTTTAAATTGCAAATCCAATAGAACAATTGACGTTAGGTGCAGTAAATATTCACTTGATATATATTCATAGATACTTGAAGTATTGTCATAATGGTATTTTTATTTTTAGTATAAATCAATAAAACAATATATAGATAATGGTGAAAGTATTTTATTGACAATAAACGGCGGTGGTGATTGATGGCAAATGATAAGTGCGAATATATATCTTAAGAATTGCAGCCTTGAAGTTAACGATGGTAAATATAATAAACCTTGATAACTAGGTTTGTTTAGTTTTTCTATCAGAAAAGTACTCATAAATTGGGTATGCTAGAAAATGCTTCGGGTAATTATGTTTTTTGAGTAATCATTAGTAGTACTTGAGCTGGAATTTGAGTAGAACAATTGAATGCTCATCTTGTAGTATTGAGTCTTTCGTAAGTAGATGTATACAGTTTTTTTTGTACTCAAGTGATTTATGTAAAATTATTCACAAGCATATATTTTGCCTAGTATTGATGTATTATGTCTGTTTTATTTAATTGTAAAACTAATAATAAAAGACAGAAATACATACAATGAACATTTAGAAGATACCATCCGTTTGAGAACTGCTGGTATTAAATTATCTTTATAGTTTTTTATATACAAGATAGTGATAAAGTATTCACTTTAACAATATAATGTAATAATGTAATAAACATACGTTGTAAAACAAATCAAAATGAATAAAAGGTAAATTCGACTTTGGTCGAAAAGATAAATGTCGAAAAAGATATGGGAAAAATGCCAAATGATTAAAATGTCAATCAATAAATATCCCGAAGTGTGAAAAGATCGAAAGATAAACATGCTGACTTAACATTGTGGGCAGGTGAGAATGAAGAGAACACACTCACATTCTCACTGTACCCTATCAATTGGTTGATATTGCCATCTTCGTTGCAGTAATCAACTGTTGATATTTCTATTTTTCACGCTAGTAGTTTTTAACATCAAAACTATCATAAAATCGTACATTCCGACATTTTTACTTGCAGTATTTTTACTTTTCGACATAAGTAGGGTATATCAATTAGATCTGTTTTCGTATATTATAGTGCATAAGTGTTTTGTTGAATGGTCTGTGAAATAAACGAGGATGAGTACTCATTACAGTACATGAGAAGTGTACATATACATAAAGCTGCTTGAGTACTCGTGCGAGTAATTTGAGTACTCATGCTGGCAAATCGTACTTGTGGGATGAGTATTTTCACAAGGCTTAATAAATATCATTTGTAGATGATATCATTCGAGAAGTAAATTTCTATCCAGAAGTAGAACTTATTTTTAATGGCATGAAGGATTTTCAAGGATGATGTATCTCTTAATACGAAACATGTGGTTTCTTTTAAGTAGAGATAAATCTTATCCTCAAATTTTTAATTAGAGATGGAAATATTCTCATTGTTGAGAATCTCTAGATTCTTCAAGGCAGTTATGATCAATTTTAAGCATTCTTTTAGAACCTCTGATTAGATTTTATCCAATGTAAAATACAAGTTGCAGAATCAGTTGAATTGGGTGAAAAGACAATTATAACATGAAAACTTTTGACTGATTCCGAAGTTTTTGTTTTGTATGCTATGAATTTCGACCAGAGCTCCAGATAGACCGACAAAAATTTGATTAGAGTTAATATTTATCAATCGATACGAAGCTGCACTCTTAATAAAGAAACAAGGTCATTTATGACATTACGTTCAAGAAATTGATGCATCCCTAAATTTACATAATGCAAAACAAATTTAAGAATTTGTTTTAACGTAATGAATTAAATTTCAACGAATTTATCAACTAGAAGTAACATATTTTCAAAAAACTACTTTATTTTTCTTTATTAGATGATTATAATAATTTACTAGATTCAAACAGACATAAATTTCAAATCAGATGTGCGTAGTAATGTTCAATCAAATTTTTAATATTTTATTTTTTTATTAATGCTTATTGTTATCATTTATTATATATTAAAAAAATAAAATAAAATCGCATGTGAATCCAAGTTGATGATATTTTCAGTTTAGTGAAATTGAAAAAAATATGACTAGGTATATTTACACTAAACTCAAAAGTCTACTTGATTTTGCATTTATTTTTCTGATTCTTTTTGTGGTTTAAGCGGATCTTCATAACGTAGAAATGGATTGGAAACAATTCGTGTATGAATTTCAACGAATAATGGAACATAAATAAGCCAATCCATAAAATCAACATAATTTTTTCCTTCACGATCAAATTTTTTCTTGCACTAAGAAAATCAAACAAAATTATTTCATATATACAAAGTTAAATGAGAGGTTTTTTATTTGTATAGCTTATCGAATAATTTAGAATGATTTTTGAATTCAAAACAAAAATTGTTTAATGAGTTATATATAATCAATAAAATGAATATTTTAAGAAGATCAAGTCATAATTCTTAATGAAGTATTTTAAAAAAGGCTTTCATTATATGAACGCTTTACTTATAGATTCTGTTTAGTTTAGTGGAATTTACTAGAAAAACATCATGTGTCGGGAGCCATAGGATAAATAAATGTTCGTCTGAGATTTCGTTCATTCATGAATCTATTCACGTGAGCCAAAGCAGAAAAAAATTGTCAATAGACCGCTTTCGGTATAATCTGCACTATACCAGCAATGATTTGATAGTTAAACGATTGACTATTCTCCGATCGTCTTTCTATCACGGTATACCGATAGTTATTCTCTGATCGGAATCTACTGCCGGTTCGTTTGAATATCTTCTGTAGGGCTCATGACTTTCGTTCTAGCTATTAATGATTGCAGAGAATGTCTCCTATGCAAATTCGAATTATTTATTAGAAAGGATTTGAGTTAATCAAGAAGAAAATAGTTTCAGAATAAATTTTACTAAGAAAAATTTATCTTATAACCCGGGACCGATTTGAGCTCTGTAGATGGTACAGATTGCTCAGACACATTAATATTATCAAAAACGACTCACTTATGTCAATTTTAACAGACTTTACAAATGTTAACTCATTTTGATATAACACTTTCAGAAAAAAATCACCGGTATAGCAAACATTATACCGACCGGCATATCAACGGTAGTTTCTTGGTAGTTATCACATTGGTAATGATATTTAAAATGAATTTAAATTTCTATTGAGAATACCGATTCTCTCTCAGCGAATTGCAAACAGTCTAGAAAGATAATTGTGAAACTAACTCAGTAACACTAGGTTTCATTAATGATCAGATTGAAATTCGTAAAACTGGAGTGTTTCTCGAAAATTTGCTACAGCAAGCAAAACCGGAGGGAATAAAAGCCTTAAATAATTTATTGAGACCAATTTATTGGTGAATGATAGAAACTATCTATACTTTCGTCAGTTAACTTATACTTACATTTTCAATATTATCACGTTCAACTCCACCTGCAGCCAATTCAACACATAAGGCACGAAGTGGTACATAACCTTTTGGGGCAAGTTTTTGACTTTTATCTGCCATAAGATAAAATAATTCCTATCAACAAAGAAAAAAAAAAGAATATATGTCTAATCGATAATTATTCATAATAGATTTCTAACTTTAGCTTTTTGCATTTTAATATCAAGTGCTTCGNGCATATCAACGGTAGTTTCTTGGTAGTTATCACATTGGTAATGATATTTAAAATGAATTTAAATTTCTATTGAGAATACCGATTCTCTCTCAGCGAATTACAAACAGTCTAGAAAGATAATTGTGAAACTAATTCAGTAACACTAGGTTTCATTAATGATCAGATTGAAATTCGTAAAACTGGAGTGTTTCTCGAAAATTTGCTGCAGCAAGCAAAACCGGAGGGAATAAAAGCCTTAAATAATTTATTGAGATCAATTTATTGGTGAATGATAAAAACTATATATACTTTCGTCAGTTAACTTATACTTACATGTTCAATATTATCACGTTCAACTCCACCTGCAGCCAATTCAACACATAAGGCACGAAGTGGTACATAACCTTTTGGGGCAAGTTTTTGACTTTTATCTGCCATAAGATAAAATAATTCCTATCAACAAAGAAAAAAAAAGAATATATGTCTAATCGATAATTATTCATAATAGATTTCTAACTTTAGCTTTTTGCATTTTAATATCAAGTGCTTCGTAATCAAATTTATTAATTAATTTACGAACAAATGGTCTAATATTAAAAATCAATATAAAACAATTTATAAATTTATTCATCTTACTCAATTTGATTAACTTTTTCTGAAAGTGCAGCAATGATACTAAACACTTTTAAATTTATTCGTTTAACACCAGGAATTTTAAGAATCTAAAACACAAAAAAAGAAATGAAAATTTTGGAATTTGTTTTTCTTTTAAATTCACATAAAAATACATACAAATTTAATGTACTGACATTCTTTGAGAGAAATCAAATTGCCATTTATTTGTCGTAGTGCTTTATCAAGTTCTTCAATATTCATTTCATAATCCTTAATTTTATATAAGTAAATAAAAATCGGTTTTTTTTTAAATAATAAGAAAAATAATTTAACTTACAATACTTGGATGTAATGCATTCCATAATGGACTTTGTTGACGACGAAATTTATCAACTCGTTTATATTTATACATAGTTTGTTGTCGTTCTTCTTGATCACGAGCAAGAAGACTTTCACGTTCACCTGTAAAAATAAAAAGAGAAAGAAGTTTATTCAATTGGTTTTATTAATCATAACTATAATATATACCAAGTAACATTTCAATTCTCATACGTAATTGTGCTAATTTATTTTTACTCCAATTAGCTTGACCATTTAATTGTTTAATTTCTGTTTGACCATCAACCTAATTTTAAAAGAATGACAATGAAAAGAATTTTTCTCTCAGAAAACTAATTTTTGTTTATTTACAATTTGTATTTGACTTTTTGATAATCGAGCTAATAATTGTTCAGTAGTATATAATGATCCATAGCTTTTTAGTTCACCTATCGTTTTTTCAGATGTCTTTAAAAACAAAAACGTTAAAAAAAGATAAATGAAAATGTACATGAATGATTTTACTTTTTGTTTTTTCTTTTTTGGATCGTATTCAGGATCGAGAACTTCAGGATAGAGATCCATAATAGCTTCAGCAGTCATTCGACTAATTTGTTCTAGAGCATAGAAAAACAAAACCAATTAAATGAAAAGATTTTTTTAATCTAACCATTTGTTGTTTGAAGTGTTTGAGTAACTTCAGCTTCTTTCTTTCGAAGATCATCAATAATAAAATTGATTTTATCAAGTTTTTGAGCTGTTTCAGACTATTGAAAATAAATATATATCGTTAAACTGTACAACATGAGAAAATGAAGATGAAAAGATACATAAAAAATAATCTCTAACTGAGTTATTTTTGAGAATTTTTTTATGAATGCTTATTAGATCTGAAATTAGCGTATTCGAAAACCATGATGATATAATAAAAAATTATATCAAATGATGAATCGATTATTTTTGTGGGCAGAATATTTTAATCTGAACAATGTATAGTTGTCAACAACGGACTTTAGTCTGTATAAGAAAAGTAGTCAACGCTATCGGAGAAGATTGCCGAGCTTATATATGAACTAACTATGGATTTTAATAACAGTAAAAGGCAACTCTCGATTGCCGATAATTACTAGTTGTGTGTTCAGGATGCTAAACTCTTGTAAGCAAAGTAAAAGAATAAAAGCAAATGCTCGAAAGGTATGGAGTTTTGTATTACAGGACAAAGGGAATGTATGCTCATACTTTTCTTAAACAAGAAAATCATTGTTAGCCAGTTAAGACCAATCTGAGATTATCACTTTGGACGCATCTAATGTCGGATGATTGGGAAAGAAGTTTTTGTTAAAACCTCCATTAGTCTCTAGATAAATGTTATATTCGAATTCTTGTTGTTAAAGTATGTTGAAACAATGGTATTTCAGCTAACTCATTCCTTGATATAAAAATTAAAATAGGGTTCGGAAGTTATGGATAAATTTCTACTGAAGAGCAGCTTTCATAGAAAACTGTTCATAAGTGTTTGAGTCCGAACTTAATTTCTTCATCAATGATTGTAATATGTAAAATCCCGGTGCTTTAACACAGTTTACTAAGAAGAATTCGAATCGACTATCCATCTAGGGTCTAATGAAGGTTTTAACAAAAACTTCTTCTTCAACCATCCGACATTGGATGCTAACATGTGTTCGTTATTCCTAAACATATTATGTTTGTTTCAATATAATTACTTTCATTGGTGGTACATCTGGATCAAAAGCTCCATCACGTATTTCTTTTTCAAAATTAACCATATTTGGACCATTTCGTTGTTTAGTAATATTTGGTTTACTAAAAATTACAATAACTCAAATATGTAAACAAAAAAAAAAGAAGAATTCATTTTTTACTCAATATCTTCATCTTCATCACTTGAATCAAGTGCATGATATTGTTTTGTATCTTGTAAATATCGTCCACCACCAACATTTGTCCATACACCTCCATCTGCATTGTTTCGTTTTAAATTAATTAGTTTTGTTGTACTTTCTGGTGGATTTTGACCTTCAAATTTGGGTTTTTGTTTTTTAACTGTATTTAAAAAGATACGTTCATAATTAGCCATACGATCAGGACTATCAAAAAATGAAAAAGAAAACTTTTTCAAGAAAAATGAAAAAAATCTTCAAATGAACTGACTGTATAATACAATATCTGTACAGATAATCTAATGGATCGTCAATTTCTTGTAATTTATCTTTCGATAATGGTGGCACATCTACAATACGTTGTTTAGCACGTTTTTTTCTATCAACCAAAAAGAAGAAAACAGAAAAAATAAAGAGAAAAATTAATAAACGAACAAACCTAATTTCTTCGATAAGTTGACGACGAACTTCGGGTGGTAAATTTGGGTCCAAATTAAGAAATTCTGGATCTTGTAATAAATCTTCTAATTCACTTTCATCGATATTTGCTAATATTTCCATGTCAGCATCAAGATGAGAACCACTCTATAGAAATTATTTTCAAAAATTACATTTTTACAGTTAAACATTCTCGCACCTCAAAAAAAATCAACTTTCATGAAAAACAATGCATAGGAAGATAGCTCGAAATCTAATCTTTCATAAGACAACATCAATTTTTATTTAGAACCTCGTTTTTTTAAAGTTTTCGTCATTTTCTATTTGAAACATATTTTCTTTTGATCGTACACTTCACTACAGTACTAACAAATAATGAAAATTTCATGTAATTTGAATCTACCTGGACCAAAATCGAATTTTAAGTGCTTAACGATTTCTTACATCGAACTTATATTTTTAGTTTTAAAATCATAGAATTAACCTGCACCCCAAACAATCGTTCCAGAAGAACCACTGATAAAATAATTTTATCAATAGAGTATTTACCTATCTAATATGCTAATGATGTGCTCTGGCTCACCGACTATCCATCTCTTTAGAAAGGACCGTATGCTTAGTCCTATAACCTCGTGGTGAAGAAAGGAGATTGAACAGCATACGAAGCCTTAGTTTTTTTTTCTTTGACCACATTACTGAATGAGCAAAAGCAGCATCAACCCTATGTTATTGTAGTATTAGAAAAAAAAGGATTGTGAACAGATAAAAATTAATCTCAAACGTATACATGTGCTTTTGACATAATATGTTAAATAAGCATTTACTTTGTTTTGAGCTATTTTATAATCTCTAAAGACATTTAATTCATAATAAATACTATCTTATTGTTCATGAGTTAAGATTTATAGTACATATATTAACTTTGTTCTTGATTGCTCACTAATAGCTCCAAAGTCAAGTGTATGCCTTAGTATGTGTAATTCATCGAATTATCGTAAAGCTGTCAAAACATATCTAACTCACTAGTAAGCTTTTTCATCGATTTATATCACATAGAAATTCCGAACGATCTCTATTGAATGTAGATATAGAATATTTCGTTTTGAAACATTTCAATTTTTGAAAATTATTGATTTTGTAGGTCTGATATTTCGACAAAAGTGCTTGTTTTTATTGTTTTCATTTTTCATGTTTCCTTTATTTTCTGAAATCATACTACAAATAATCAGTTCAATGGCCAACGGAAAGAGGGAAAGATCAAAACTTATTTAGCAGAAGTAGATATTTGAAATTTGTAAAATTTAAATCACAAATGTTTCTTACTTCTTTACCAAATAAACGTCCATATAAATCTTCGAGTTTTTTTGATATTTTCTTTGATATTGGTGGTAGATCCTTTTTAGGAAAAACAGACGCAATATGTATTCATATAAATGTATGAAAATTTATTTATACTAACCACTTTTGGTTTTTTTACTTCTGGTTTTGGTTTTGGTACAACTTTGCTAACACCTTCGACACCTTTTGCCAATGGATCTAATGCTAAAATAAATAAATAAATACATAGCATTTTTTTAAAAATAACACAAAATTTGATCGATTACTTCTTAATTTGTCTTTTATTTTTTTATTTGAATTAATTTGTTGCATTAATTTTTCTCGTAAAGCTGGTGGAAGATTTTGTGAAGCAAGTAATGCTGCAATAACATCTGGTGCTAATTGATCAGCATGTTTAACTAAATCTTCAAGAACATTTACTGGTATTTCATCCATATGTTTTAATAATTCTTTTAATGCTTCTGGTGGAAGTTTATCAGCTTTAATAAATAATTCTTTGATTGCTGTTGGTGTTAAATTTGTTACATTTTTCTATTGAAAAAGAAAAATTATTAAAGAAGAAAAAAAAAGAAAAGAATTTAATGAATAATTTTACTATGATATCTGATATAACTTTTGGATCCATATCAGCCGAATGTCCTAAGATTTCTCGTAAAAGATTTGCTTGCGTTTTTGAATCAAGATCTCGTATATTTTTCATCATTTCTTTCATGACGCGTTGTTTCATTTCAGGTGGTAAAGTATTTAAGTTTTTCGCTAATTCATTTAATTCTTTTGCAGACATATTTTCAACACTTTGAAGTACTTTTTCAAGTATTTCTGGTGGTATTTCTTTTGAGTTTTTAAGTACACTAAGTAATGTTGATGGATCAATTGGTTTCTTTGTCATTTCATCAACTATTTTCTTTTTCATTTCATTACTTATTTGTCCATTACTAAGTAATTCCTTTAATAGATCTTTTCTCTCAGGATCATTAACAAGATCTTTAAAATACATAATGAAATTTTAATTTTATTTATAATGTAAGAAAAAAAACAAAAAAAGTTTATACAAACCAGCTAAAAATTTGTCACGTTCTTCCGGTGGCATTTGATTAATATTTTTAACCATTTCATCCATTAATTTATTACGCATAGCAGGAGTCAAATTGTCACTATTTTCAAGCATTTTTGATAATACTTTTTGTTTTTCTTCATTTGGTAAATCATCTAATGTTTTAAGCATTTGCTCCATTAATTTTGCTTTTGTTTTAGGGTCTGGAAAAAAAAGATAAAAACAACATAATGATCGAAAAAAAATCGAGAGAGAGAGAGAGAGAGAGAGAAAACACAGTTTGATTTACCAAGATGATCACTAGTTTCTAACATTTTTTCTAATAATTTTTGTCTTTCTTCTGGTGGTAAATCATTAGCAGTTTTTAACATTTCTTCCATTAATTTTGCTCGTACAGACGGATCTAAATTTGGATTATCAAGAACTTTTTCCATAAATTTGGCACGTTCTTCAGCTGATAAATCTTTCATTTCATTTAATAAATCAGTAATCATTTGTTTTTGTACTTCAGCTGGCATACCTAAAGAATTAGAAAAAAAAATTATTTAATTTTAATCAATAAAAACAAACAATGAATTTACCAGCTGCAGATTTAAGTAAATCATCAACTAATTTTTCTTTCATTTCAGGTGGTAATTCATCAAATTTTTCTAAAATTTGTTTTAATAATTCTTTTTGTTCAGCAGGTGGTAAATCACTAATATTTGATAATAATTGTGTCATTGTTTCAGGTGGTAAATCTTTGAAATTACTTAACATATCATTAATAAGTTTTTTTTTAATTTCAGGATCTTTAACATTATCAATTTCGTGCATTAGTTGATTTAACACTTTTGCTTTTTCTTCTTGTGTTAAATTTTCAGGATTTTCTAAAAGTTTGGCTAACATTTTTACACGAGTTTCTTGATCCAAATCAGATTCTTTGTTCAATAAATCTTGAATCTAATCATGAAAAAAAATGTTATGTTTTATACAATAGAATTAAATCTTTTCAAGTCTAGTTTTTTAGTATCTTCAGATTATAATTAAGACTTTCAAATTAAAACTATGATGTAATCATAAACTTAACTAAAACATAGAACATTATTACTTCTTGAATCTATCGATTCACGAAATTGATAGTATAACACGAAGCTGCGCGACAGAAGCCTGTCGAGTTCGGATCTAAAACTGGGCCAATAGATTATGCTCAAAATATAACAGCTAATTATGATTTGATTATTGATAAGATCATCGTCAATATTGTCTAAGTAATGTGTAGGATTTGTTAGTAGCAGAATATAACTAACTTCAGAGTGAGTTGAAGACTCAGACTAAAAAATGTCATTGAAATTAGGAGTACAATTTGGGTCCAGGTCAGAAGATTTTGAATCCGACAGGCTCTACTCCAGATATATAGATTATTTGAAAGAACCATGAAGTTTTAATTGCATACTCTAGAAGAACTAAAATAAACAACTGTATCACTCAAAATCGGTCTCATCTCTTACAGTCTTTCATATAGTTCTTATCAGAGTTCTTGATTAGGAAGGTAAGAGTTAGTTTTCTCCTGCCAAAAATGTTGGACTTTCTGCCAATTTTTTTTACAGCTTCATAGTAACTTTAAACAGAAACCGAATTTTGAAACATTATTTTCTTTTATCCGGCAGAAAGCGAAATAGAATTGAAATGAAAACATCGTTACGAAGTGAATAGGATTCGGACCGTTTCTACGAGAAAGACAGTCTAGTGGCAGAAACTTGATCAAGGTGACTTTCTAACGAATTTTTAGTTCCCCAGCCCATAAAAAATATTGACACTTTTGGTTCTTATAATAAAGTTTTAGCAGATTTTCATGTGTGAATTCAGTCTGAAGTTTGCATATTTATCTGTTACTTTAAAAATTAGACTTACCAATTTTTCTTTGACAGCTGGTGGTAAATTATCCATATTATCTACTAAACCTTTCATAATTTTTTCTTTTAAAGCTGGATCAAGTCCATCTAAATTTTTCATTAAAGTTTCTAATTGTTGTGGATTAAGATTTCCTTGAGTTTTTAAAAGTTCACCAATTAAAGCTGCTTTCTGTTCATCATCAAGACTATCCATTGAATTCATAACATCAGCAAGTAATTTTGTTCGTACTTCTTCAGGTAAAACATTTATATGTTTAGCTAATTCAGCTAATGATGATGGTGCTAATTTATCAACGGTTTTAAGTATTTCTGTAAGAACAGCTTGTGGTACATTAGCACTATTACGAATAATTTCTTCAAGAACTGATGGGGGTAATTCATCTTTTTTTTGTAAAAGTTCAGCATAAAGACGTTGTTGTAAATCTGGTGGTAATTCACCAACATTTTTAATTAATTCTTGAAATGCATTTGCAGAAAGATTTGATGGATTTTTAAGAATTTCTTCAAGTAATTGACGTTTCATTTCAGGATCATCTAATGCTGCAGATTTTTCAATAATTTTTTTTAATATTTCATCACGTTCATCAGCTGGTACATCATTAAGTGATTGAAGAAAATTTTGTAATACTTGACCATGCATTGTATCATCAATTAAATCTAAATTATTAAGAATTTCTTTCATAACATTCTGTCGTAATAATGGATCCATATTATCAACATTTTTTAATAATTCAACAACTAATTTACGTTTTAATTCTTCAGGCATTCCAGGAACATTTTTTAATATTTCAGCATACACTATTTACAAAACATAATCATTGATTTTACTAAAGAAAACGACAAAAATTTCTTTACTTTGATCACGTAATTCTGGAGGCAATTCTTCAGACTTTTCTAGTAATTTTTCAAGTAATTGTTGACGAATATTTGGTGGAAGTGTCGCAAGATTTTTTGTTAATTCAGCTAAAACACGTTCACGTTCTCCTGCTGGTAATGTATCAAGACTATCAAGAAGATTTTGTAAAATATTATCCCGCATTGCCGCTGGTATTGTATCAGCATCACGTAAAAGATCTTGTAATAATTGTATTTTAGCATCTGGTGTTAAACTATCCATATTTTCCATTATTTTTCCAATTAATGCATTACGACTTTCTTGAGGCATTGATGAAATTTTTTTAACAAGATCATGTAACACTTTTTGTCGATCTTCTTCAGATAATGTCTCGAGTGTACCAAGTATTTGCTGAACAACTTGTTCACGAGCTTCAGGCGGAACACTTTCTATGCTATTTATTAATTGTTCCGTAACTAAAATTTTTTTATAATTATTAATCAATATGATATTTTAGTTGACTTTTTTTCTTTTCTTATCGGTAATAAAGCCTAGTCGATCAATAGTTTTTCAATAAAATGGTTTGGATTTCGAGAATTGATATGTTTTTACGTGGTTGTATAGAAAACTTTGAACGAATGTTCGTTTATATATTATTATTAGGATAAATTTATAAAATGTTCTAAGAATCTAATTGAAATATACGACATACATATCTTTTAATTAGTTGGAATGGATGAGAAAAGCAACAAGAATTCGTTTTTTTTGCGAACTTAGTCATGGATGTCCCGAGGTCAGTTAGATTCAGGGGAAGATGTGCACTTTTTAAGGAATAGATGAGCAAAAAAATACACTGGAACTTTGCTGGATGAAAACAAAAACTTGTTAAGACTGAAAGGGGGCATTATCTTCTTGACTTCATGGCTCGGCGCACCCCTATTTTTATTCAAATCATCAAATTTTATCTATTAAGGTCGTATAATATATTTTAACTAGGTCAAAAACGAATCATAGTTTTGAAGAGTCAGACGTCGTCTTAACTGTCATCGAATTAATTGTCATTTTTCTAAATGAATATATATTATAATAACAATCAATCTGAAAATATATCATTGATGCAATGTATATTTTTCTTGTTTTGTCTCCCAGTTATCTGTAGATAAATCAAATTTGTTCTTTCGTTTGGCTGAATATGTGAATTATATTAACACATAGTTGCAATCAACATAACTAAAATAAGAACCTACATTCTCGCATGTATACCTATTTAAATATATTTGTTACAAAAAAATGCAAATAATTGTTTTATGCAAGTAAACATTTTTTGATTATATTTTCAATGTATTGTCTTACATTTTATGTATGAAAAGTTTTTTTTCTTTAATCAATACGAATCATTTTTTCAAAAATAAATTTTCTAAATTTTTCATCAATAGAACACTCATGATAGAGTTTTTTTTATTTTTATCGAAGCCTTTCATTTCCGAAAAAACCTTAAAATATCCGATGTACATACTTCAAAAGTTTTATGCATCTATTTATCTTAATGAAGTCCAGGTTACAAAAATAATATATATCTATCGTACATCAAGTACAGGATAGTTTTAACAAAAATAAATAAATAAACTTTGCTAACCTTTTGCTCGTATGTCTGGTGGTAAGGAAGCTAAATTTTGTGCTAATTCAGTTAATACTTTTTCTTGTATTTCAACTAAAAAAAAATACAAATTAAATACATAAGAAAATTTATTATTCAATATAAAATCTATTTTACTAGGTAATTTTCCTTCCCTAGCTAATTTTGCTAAATCCAATAAAGCATCATTTCTAACATTGGCTGGTAAATCGTCTAATGATGCAAAGTCACCCCGTAATAAACCTCCTAGTACTTGTGTCACAATCATTTTTCTTTTAAAAAAATAGAACATAATAATAATAGTAATTTATCTAAATTTTTCAAATCATTTTATTTCTTACTTGCGATTATCCATAAATCCAAAATTAGAAACTACTTTGTCTAATGAAGATGAAGATGATACGATTGATAAAAAAAGTTGTTTAACACTTTTCACTGAATTGAAATTATCCATAAATTCAGGATGTGGTACAGTTTCCATACTCTTACAATACTTCTCCATTGTTCGACGATTAACACTATCAAAAAAAAAGAACATCGTATAAAAAAACAACAAGAAAACTAATCTAAACCTACGTCGCTTGATCAATTCGTCTATCAGGTAAAAGATAATCCTATGAATGAGATGTTTGTTTTATTAAAATAATAACAAGAGAAAAACAAAATCTCTACCCAAAATGACATATCCATGTGTTCAACTTTATGAGGATCAACCATTTTTGGTGGTTTTTTCATTGAACGAAAATCATCATATTCTAATGAACGTGAATAATCCGGTCTTGATGGTACTGGTGCATGTGGTAATCTAAACCACATTTTATTTTTTAATGTTAAACAAAAAAATCTATATAATGTTTTTTCTCATACCGCCATTCCATTTCAGTTAGTCGTCGATTCGGTTCCAATAATTTTGTTTTAGCTCGATAAATCGCATTTTGAAAAGATGTTGCTGTTTTAAGTTCAAAACCCATTGAGTTTCGTAAAACAATTTTTGGTAATTTAGGTGTATTAGGAACTGGTGATAGTACATCGCTCTTCTTAACTGATTGATTACCAAACGATGTTAATGTCCAACTATTGAAGTCCATTCTAAGTTTGAATCAAAACTATTCAAACTATATATGCAACAACAGAAAAAATTTATTATTTTTTTCACTTTTTTTTCTCTTCTTTCAATGTTGCATATGCTCGAAAACAAATAAATTCAATTTTCGATGTTTCTTTTTTTTTTCTTTTGTCGTCAAACATTCGAAGACTATTCAATGTTTAAGTGCATTAGTTTTCATTAAAAAAACTATATAGAAAAGAAAAGATGGAGAAGCAGAAAAATATTTCTGACGGAAAAAGAAAATAAATAAATGTTCTAAACAAATTTCAACAATCAAATATAATAGAGAAACTTTCAAATAGACACTTTAGGTTATTGCCATCAGCAATGAGTAGTCCTTTTTTTTACCTAACATTCTTTTTTGTGTCTATCGATAAAAAATACAATATAAAAGCTATCAGTAAGAATAGAAGAAAAAATGAGAATCGAAAAAATAACAACACAATGCACAGGAGTGACTTGAAGCGTTTTGTGTTGATAGAATTTATTGTTGTATGCGTGCATATATTATGAAGCTTTTAATGAACTAAAAAAAAAAAAGTAAAATACATATAAAGTCATTCTGTCTTTTGAAAATTTTAGATTTCGTACTAAAAGGAAAAATTATTTTTATTGATCATATAATGACGCAGAAATTTAGAAAAAAAAATTATAATTATAATAGAACAAAAAAAGTCTCATGATATTTCTATTAAAATTTCTATTAGATTTGTTGCTTTGCAAATCAAAGTAACAAAGATTTTATTGAATAATTTGAGTTTCAAGATTAATTATGCTTTATTAATAATATAGATATTTGATTTTTCTATTGTTGAAAAATGCATTTTATAATCTAAAATGATTAGTAGTTTCTTATTCAAATATTTGATCGAAAGTTTTCTTATGAAAATAAAAATAGATTAAGATGAAAATAAGAATAATAAGAATTATTATTGAAATAAATTGTTTGAATTCTTTTTGTCGAGGCATTTTTACCATGTAGAAATCAATTTATTAGTTAACATTGTGTTCATGCAAATTCAATATGATATTGATTTACGGATGTTTACAATAGAATTGTTTTTCTATAATCAGATAGTATTCAAATGGAACTAAAAGTAGGAAGTGATACTTTGAAAATTATAAATGAAAGTTTACTTTCTTATTTTTCCTCGATTATTAACATTGAAATAATAAACGATTTTCTATTGTATTATAAAATTGTTTATTTTGACCAGGTAATTCAAATAAAATGAAAATCAAGATATAGACATAGCAATGGCAATATGTTTCGATTGATCATTCGATGACCTATGACGAACTGTCTTGATCGATGAAATGCCTAAGATCAGTTGCTAGACGAAAGCAGTACATGATTTTTCTATTATTGTTTCTGTCAATTATATTGTAAATATAGAAAAAAAAAGATTTAACAACAAAATTTGTCTTTGTCACAAAGCGTTTTTTATGACTAATAAAATGTTTTTTTTTTCAAATATCGAATAATATTAATAACAATTCGAAAAAAAGCAAAAAAAATTTGATTTTATGATTGAAACCAATTTTGTCTGAGTGTTTTATTTTCAAGATTTTTTCGTAATACAAAATCAGACCTTTTCGTATGTATGTCGATAGAGTACGAAAGAAAACTAAATATTTTTTTATTTTCCAGTTTCAAGTTCAATTTGACACTGATACAAACAAGAAAATTGTTTTTGATTTTCGTTCAACATCTTTCTTTAGCTTTTCTTAACGTCGTGCATGATGAAATTTTAAGTAAGACTCAAGTTTCTCTCGTATAAAATCAAGAAAAACTGATTGACACATATAAATTGAATTGCTTGACACATTAACTTTTGAATACAATTTTACTATTTGATTTGATCAATTTTAATAAATCTAATTATATATCATACATCTCTACATTACAACATATGCTATAGTTCATTTATGATGCATTTATAATTCGACTAATACTACTTTGATGAACTTCTACGTTCTTTTGTCTCCAATATATTGTTGAAAATATTGTCTCAACATAAATATGCGATAAAAAAGTAAATACAAACATTTACTAGATGATATCTAAGTTTTACTCGACTGCGAAATGTACTGCGAAGCTTGGTATGTCGATTGTCGAAAGAAATTGGCATCTGATAAAAAAAGAATAATGGTTGTGAAGATTTATCATTAAAATATTTTTCTTCGAAAGATATTTATGTTTTACCAGAATCAGATTTTTGTTGTTGTTGTAAATCGAACAAAGATACGCATCCGTCAATCAGCTGATAAAAAACAAAATTAAAGTGAAAAATGGTCACTTTGAAATTCATTGATGAGATAACTCTATTAACAAGTATCAGTATATTTCTAATGAAGACTACTAACTGATTGCTTGATTATCATTCTGATTCAATATCTATCATCAATTGTATTCATTGGTGTCTTAGAAATGGCGAAATGAGTATTGATTAGTTTTTGTTGTTGCCATCGTATTTTAATTGTCTCGAAGCTTCAAAAACAACAAAAAATTTGCATTTTTGGATGGCCTTTTCTAAGAAATTGTAACATTATGTTTAAGATTGGGAAACGAGTAATATAGATTCGATCATGAACTTTCATTCTCACATTTGAAACAATTTTTTCAAACTTTTCATTTTTCAGATCATCGTGAACAAAAATGATAACTTTGAACCACGTACGTCTAGGGATGAAAAAAAGAAAATTTGCACAATATTATATAACTTCCGTGTGAAGCGATCTTAAATTTCGAAGATGAGACTTGTATTAACATGATTCTATAGCACCGTGACACAATGCACAGATTTTGTTGTACCAACAAACGCTCAAATTATGGAGGCCAAATGCGTACGCGACTGATCACACAAATGCTATGCTTTACATCGCCTTAATGTTTATGAAATTCTCTACAGTAAATTGGAGCTAATCTGAACGCTACATCAAAATTACTATCATGCGTGCATTTTTATATATAATCGCCTTCTAAATAAAGGTGACATCAAATTAAAAGATTTTTGCTGGAAAAATTGTAGACAATTTAAATCTGAATGATTAGATATCCAAAGTGTGTAGCCTTACAATGACTAAAAGTAGAATTTCAACAACAATCAATCCATCATGTCTCTTGATCAGTATGTTTTACGATTTATCTTTCGTTTTTTTACAGTGGATATTAAAAAATAACTAAATATTTTTAGTTTAATCTTTTGCATATTCTCAATTATATAATAAATCACGGCAGCTGTAATCACTAAAGAAAACAAGGACAAATAAATAAATGAATGGTTACACAAACGATCAGATACCTTACTAATTAAGATTATTGATCCCGTTTCTAGTGACGTCATCAGAAAATTAATGATGATGAGGCTGAGCCCCCACTACTTCTGTTTGTTGCGACCTTCTTCAGATACCTACTATGTTTATATGCATTACTAATTTGCTAAATACTAAAGCAAAAAATGATGCAAATCTTTCTGATTACGTAAGTACATCAACTTTCGTAGATTTATAATCAACTATCGTAAAAATACTTGAACACCATAAAGGAACAAAAAAAAACAAGTACTTATTTTAACATATATTCAACTACTTTTGTGAATCTCTGAAAAACTATCAATGAGCTGCTTGAAATTTATATCTGTATCACGCTCAATAGTCAATCGGCAAAGATCACTCAAGCGACTATCAGTTATCGAATTGTGAACTGTTGTTTTAATTAATTTCATTTTTGAAAATGTACGTTCACATGTTGTTGAAGATACTAGAATTGCTATTGCAGCTTTAATAATACCAACAAGAACTGAAAATGCTTCTGCAAATGGATGTAATTCGTTATATAAATCGATAATAGTAATTAATAATTTGTTCGAGTTTCGCGAAACTCAAAAGATATTCTATTGAAGTTAAATATGCCGACCGAGAGTCGATCATCACAGATCAATAAATTTCAACATGAAAAATGTAGCAAATCAATGACTTATTGAATATTCTTGACCGAAAAGTATAAAACTAATACCAATACCGATGAATACCGAGTTTTATTGGTAGCATTACTTTTCTAGCTATATACATTTCATACTGTATGTGCCGATATTGTAATCACTCTCTCACTGATATCTTCACTTGTTTTTTTCTTTTATCCTTTCTTTCTCATTGTCTTTATGGTTCTTTGATGTGTTTATCTCTCTCCATTGTTACTTTGCATTTATGTGTGATCGACACGTACTACAGATATAAAGTATTTTGACAATCATCATCGTTTGGACCTCAGCAATCTGCTTTGTTATTTCACCGTTTCACTCCAGTGATTTGCATGACGAAATATGAGTAGGTTTAACAAGCACGGTGTTGTTTTTCATAAACAGAGACTAAATGCAATACTAGTTTAGAACGAGATTCGTCTTTAAAACTGCGAAATATTTTGTAGATAGGATCATCGAAAAGAAAAGTATAAAATTGTTCATTTTTTGTGTAAAAAGAATTGTACACGTCTCGTCAATTTCTGCCTATACTTAAAGTGAAGATTATTATTATAAATGTATATTGAATGCAAGATCATGTCATTTTAGTATTTAGTTACCTGATCACTAGATAAACATTATAAATCATAATCAATGTGGTATCTTTATATGCTTAAGCGCATTATTCTGTTCGTCCTTTGTTTTATTTTATACTATCTTCTATTTCAATTATCTTTCGAAGTTAAATCAGTATCTTATTTTTCTTCTCGAATAAATAAACGTGTTCATCATACTGCAATAATATTAGCGAGAAAACCTTCAATCAAAGTTTTAAAACATTTAAATGTCTTAGTCAATGCTGGTGTTGATGCTTTTGTTAGGTGTGATGAAGAACCATCCAAGTATACTAATTCAACCAATCGTACTTTATATGTTAATAATGAACAGCTTGCTCGCTATGGTTTAACTAGAAATCAAGTTTGAGATAGAGTATTTGTTTGGCTTTATAATCAAAGTTCGATAGATTATGTCTGGCTTATGGAAGATGATGTTACATAGAGTAATGTACGTCATATAGTGAATTTGTTCAATGCATACGCATATAGTCAAGCGGATCTTTTATCAAGAGAACTCATTCCAAGAAGTAACCAAACACTTGGGTAGGATTTTCATTCTTTTACAATTATGGAAAAACAAAGAAATATTGAATCTCATAATTTTATTCAAGTCTTTTTCTAGCAGGAAATTATGGAGTGATTACAATATCATAATAGTAATAATGATAGTAAAAATTACTTTTCATGATAATCTTTTGATCTAACTATATGGTGAATTTAGAGAAATCGATCACATTTTTCTGTTGTTGTATATTATTGATACTCGAAGCATTAAGTATGGTAATAAAATAAAAAAATATGCATAGGCATTTTATTTCATAATGTTGTTTAGAATATGTATTTTAGGCAATATTTTCATTAAGAAACTAGAAATAATGATGTATTTTGAGTTGAGATGAGCATTAATATTTGCTTAAATATTATCTAAAATATCTATCTGAAGAAAACGAAATGATAATCTGCTGTTATTGTTTATTTGTTTAATTAATGGATAACTTTAAATAATAGTTAATTAATATTTAAAACTGAATGCATTTCAATGTTCTAGTTAACTTATTTGTTCAAAGAATTTTCACGAAATGTTTTGCTTCACTAAAAACACATCGATTTCTTTTGTTTAACTACAAACAGACATCATTCATTAGTAGATTTTTGTGTCCTTTTCACTCTTTTCTCGAGAAACAACGACCTACATTTTATTTCGTTCTTTGGTGAATGTACAGAACTCAAGATATACGTGTACTGAGTCAGTTGTCAGCTGAGTACCTTTCCTAGTACTCTGTTATCACTAACTCACAGGATCTTCGTTGAACGCTGTGCTGAGAATTGCCTCGACAAATGAGTGTTTACCAGATACTTATCCGGTTTCTATAGCATATTATGCAAAGCTTTTCAAAGAATTAGTAGATTGAGAATCTAGAAGCATTTTGTAGTCAAGTGCTAAAATCCATAAAGTACCGTGTTACAGTACTTAAGTAACCAAAGTTTCCTCTGACACGCTAATATCACGATACTTGGAATTCAGCACATTCGTTAGGGTTGTTATCAGTTGTGTGATTTATGTATTTTTTATTTCTTTCTTACAAAGTTTCATCATTTGTTTAGTTTGTATATCGAATTCTAAGTAGTAGTTAAAATAGTTCTTAGAGATATTTCTTTACCTTCTTGTTTTCATATATGCCAAATATAAAACTCATTATTTACCATTAACTCAACATCATTTGAATGAATCAATCGAATATATAACTGAATTTCTAAGAACTTCTATTAATCTAGAAAATCGAAAATGCGAAAGATCTATTAAAAGATGCAAGTGATATTGATAAGGGTGATGAGTTCATATGTTTTAAACATGAGAAGTACAATTAGGATTAAGCATGAAGCTTATAAACTCGACCTATCCATGAAATGGTCCATCCATCTCGACAAAAGTGAGAAGAATGCGAAACTCATGCTTTCATTAGGTAATTTTTACTGTGTCAGAAGAATTATGTGAGACGTTTTCTTAATAGTTCTTTCAGATTTGTTACAAATATTTTCATTCCGGTGGAAGTCCAGTTAACTTTATGAAAAATAAACGTCGATGAAAATAGCTGCATTTTAAAAAGCGTTATGCCGTCATAAAATTTTTTTAGTTTTTAAAAAGCATTTGTTTATATTTTTCAAATTTTCTTGTTCCTTTCTCTACTGCGTGATCTACGCTATAACTTTCATACAGAGAGTATTTGTTTTGCAGTTTTATTTGCGCTGAAGTTTTCAGTTCTTTATATAACCCAGGACGAAGAATCCGACAACTTCCGACAGGATCCTATCGGAAGTTGCCGGAATCCTTGTTACGGTAATCCGATCGGAAGTTGTCGGATGTCGGATCCGATAGTCCGAAAATGTCGGATACACTCCGAATCCAATGGAATCCTGCTGATTTCATATTTTAATAAAAAATAAAATAAAATGCAAATCAAATTTCATAAAGATAAAATTTATTAAAATAAAAATAAAAATAAAACAAAATAAATAATAATACAAGAAAATAAAACAAAATAAAAATAAAACGCAATAAAATGAATTAAAAAAATGTCATAAAATAAAAATATATAAAATAAAATTAAAAACTATAAAATGGAAATAAAAATTAAAAAAATGAAAAATTTATACTCACCGTTGACTGACTTCATGTAGTAATAAAGTCTAAAACAATATAATATAAAATAAAACAAAAAACAATAAGATAAAAATTAAATTAAGTCAAATAAAACTAAAAGAAGAGAGAATAAAATAAAAAAAATTTTTACTCACTGTGGATTCACTTCTTGCTGTAATAGAACCTAAAATAAAAAAGATCAAATACAACACCAAACAATAAAATAAAGATAAAAAAGGAATAAAAAACTTATATTCACTGTTGATTAATTTCATCCCGCACTAAAATCTAAAAGAAAAGAAAATAAAGCAAAAAACAATAAAATAAAAAATACGATAAATATCATTAAAATAAAACAAAACTAAAATAAAACTAAATAAACTAATAAAATACATTAAATAAAAAAACAGTCCTTTACACTTTAGGCCTTGAGGCATCTGACTGGTCACAGAAAGAGCCAGTGTTAAAGTACCTAAAATAAAAATAAGATGAAATAAAAACCCAGGTCAAGACGAACGTCTGAAAACGCATTCTGAATGCATTTCGAATGCGTTCTACATAGGTTGCTCGTTTCGCACGCGTTTATAAGCGTTCTCGTCTGCTTTGTAGAAGCTATGAGTAAATAAGAATGAAAAATGGCAGTTTTTCACTAAAATATAAAATAACTTTGTATTCTTATTTTTAAGTTGTAATTATTGTGAAGAAATGGAAATTATAAAATATCTTTGATCAAAAATTATTTTAGATAATTATTCTTTTTATTTTTTTTTGAGTAAAGATAATGTTTATCACGTACGTAGGCGCTTATAATATTTTTTTTTGTTCTTTTTATTTTATTTTTTACATCAATTGGCAATTTATACAAGTTATTTTTTTAGATTATATGAACTTATTTTTCAGTTTATATAATGAATAAGTCAATTGATGCACATATACTCGGTGTTGATGATTTATGTGTTAGTCTATTTCAGACATATCGTAATTTTTATTTCTAAATTTTCTCTTACAATATTTTTATTATAACTGGTTTCATATAAATCGTGATTTAAAAAGAAGACAGTATTTAAGATATCGACAACGCATTTAGGAAAGGAGTTTTTATTCCATTGAAAAAATGTTTTTTTTTAATTCACGGAAGCTTGCTCATATACTTTTATTAAATAGTTTTTATTTGTGAAATTTTACGTTTTGTTATCTCTTTCGATTTAGGTTCTTCCTGACGTTCAATGTAATCACAAACGCTGAATTCGATGGTCTATATATGCTGGCACTCGAGCCAATCTCGCAAAGAGCACGTTTACTTTCGTATATAAAGATTTTTTACAGTTTCTGAGGTACTCATCCACGCATAGGCGGCGGAACCATTAGGCTTCGGGAGGCTCAAGCCTCCCCTAAATTTGAATAATGAAGGTTTGGGGATGCTGAACTTATTCTATTTTTCGGAAAGAATCTTAGACGTTATGATAAAAGGATCGAATAAATAAGTTCTTTCAAAAACAAAAGATGGAGGGTCTGTGTCGTTTTCAAAAGCATCACGTAGTTGAACAAGGTATTTTAGTAACTGAGAGTCGTACAAAAATCTTCACTATTAATAAGATGTTTTTACTAGAATAGCTTTTTTCGAGAAAGCTAAAGTTTGATGTACTGAAANGTCTTTTACGAAAGTCGCGATGGGTCCATTTTTCCACAGAAAGCTATAGGGAAAAATGGGTATTTTTGCAATAACTCAGGAACGGCTCGACCGGTCTTTCTCATCTTCGAACTCGACCGAGGTATTGTCAAGACTAAGCTGTGTAGAAAGTTTCATCACAATCTGACTCTGCTGTCAAAAGTTATTATGTAAACAGCCAATCGGACGGACGGACACACTGACTATTCTATAGTCTACTCACTTTTTGAGTACACAAAACTATGATTCGGTTCAAAACTAATATCAGATTCAGAATCAGCGTTAAAAACTGAGTCGATTTATATATGTTGTGAACAATTCAGAGAAAAAATTTTTTTTTTTGAAAAAATCCCTGTACCCCCCCTCAGGGATGGTCTGGTCAAAAATCACAATTTTTTTGATAACTCAGTCATTTCTCGACGGATCCTTCTCATCTTGGAACTCGACCGAGATATTGTAAAGACTGAATTGTGTAGAAAATTTCATCGCGATCTGACTCTCCTTTCGAAAGTTATCGTGTATACGGACGGACGGCCGGACACACAGACCGATTTTAGTAGTGTACTCACTTTTTGAGTACACAAAAAGAAAAAAGACAAAGACTTAGAGATTCATTTTGGATAAACTCTAATTAATGCTAAGAGGATAAAGACTCCTTTCATCATTAATTTTTTTTAGCATTATAGAAAATTAAAATAGAAATTTTCGGAATCAACTACAGTTTTCAAATATACAGGATGTCCCAAAAATAACCTACCAAAAATAACATCGTTTATCTCCACTCTATCTCAGCTGATTTTTTCCTGATGGTAGAGGGGGCTTTCAAGTTTTTATTCGCAAAGATAAAGTTTATGAATAATGCTGAAAACAATTACTATTTACTGCAATACTAAATTGAAGCTTTTTTCGATATGATTAAATAATATACAACGTTTTTCGTAATCTTCGACTTTAAGCTGTCCAAATCTTTCATAATTGCTCTATAAATCTTCTTTTGAACACTTTTCAATAAAAAAACAATCAATGATACATTTCTACTGAACAATTTGTCTCCAGTACGATGAAAACATTGACAATTGATGAGCTGCAAGATGTAAACGATTTCATAGTTTTTGCAGTCATTGAACTGTACACTGTTACACTTCTTTTTACAAGAAAACAACCGAACAAGTGTTTATAAACCAAAAGTTGAAGATCTGGATGATTTAAGATCAGAAGTTACGAGAAAAATTGTATTAATTGAGTAAAAAAAATGTTGTCTACTATTTTATCATACTGAAAAAGGCTTCAATTTGGTATTGAAGTCAATAGTAATTGTTTTCAGTAATATTCATAAATTTTATTTTTTGCAAATAAAAATTTGGAAGCCTCTTCTGTCATTAGAAAAATATCAGATCAACTGACTGAAATGAAGTGGAGATAACCGATTTTCTTTTTGGTAGATTATTTCTGACATCCTGCAAGTAAAAGTCAAACATATAACGTCAGCTTTAAGCATTTTGTTGACACAGGAAAGATTATAAATTACATCGGCAGTTTCATGGAACAACTTATATATACGTAGAATATACTTTTTGAAAGCCGTCGGTGAATCGCAATTTATTTTACTTTTCTCGGAAATGCGACGTCTGGTGAAATTTTTTTTGACTATTTATTTTAGAATGTGACACACGGCGTTTTGTAATTTTTTTTTCTTCGTTCTTTCTCACGAATTACTAAGCACGACACTTCTTTGCTTCTATTGAAGACATTACTTCTTTTTTTTTTTCCTATATTTATTTGCTTTTAACAACCTTGCAGTATGTAACGTCAATATAAAAAGTACGTTTTAACTCGAGAATAGAACAGAATTACATACAATGCACTGAAAAGATATCTTCAAAAAATCAAATATTACCCCAAGCAATTACGAGAAGAAACTCATTTATCAATACATATAAGTATAAATAAAAATAATTTCCAATTTATTTACTTTTTTCTAATTTACATTTAGGTGAATAGATATAGATGTAAATTTATGGTGTGAGCTTGAGTATGATAAGAAAGAGGAAGTATTGATGCTCCCACTCACACCCTTGAATTGTTTTTTTAATAAAATATTCATTCTGAAGTCTATTCTATTCGTATGGGTAAATAAATTATTACAAAGAACAAAGTTAACATAATCGAAAATCTATTTATGCCTTTCGATTTAGTTTAATGAATAGTATGATAAATGAGAAAAGTATCTCAGTATACATTGACTTTTTTGTTAGTAGGAATTGTATGTGATAAATCACAAATGATACAGAAATTTTTATATTCTATAAAATTTTTCTTCGTGTATGTAATACTTAACATTTCATACCAATATAACATATTATTTGAATTGATTTTATCAATTACGAAAAAAAGTGTTTTATATGACGTGCTATGTTTTGAATATATATTGAATAATTATACCATAGACAAAAATCTAGGCTATCTTTTTGATTATATCTTTATATTTTCAATTTTATGATTGCAATATAAAAATTTTTTTATTATAATTGAGTATGATTGTGATTTTTCTTCTAGACAACAAGCTCCAAAACATTTCTCCACGAGAAGAAAATTATATTTCAACATGCATTGTAACCACAAAGAAAATTTACAATTATTTATTAATTAATGATATCTATTTTGTATGTAAAAGGACAAAAGAATATATGTTGTCTACATGAACATCATAACTATTTTGTCCAGGTACGATATTATCATATTTTTAGACAATTATGATTAGAGATGTGGAAGACTTTTTCTTCAAGTATCAATCTTTAGAACGCAGACTTATATAACCCAAAACGAAACTGAAGTCAAATAATATTGGTTTGCGAGTGAACTTGATTTCCATATATAATATTAATTAGAATTTCAAAGAGTCATTCCTTAAATGAAGTCTATTAGAAAATGAGTATTATGAAAATTTTCCTAGATATTATTCAGAACTATTAGATATCCACGCGACAATTTCGACTGCATTAGCGTCAGAGTTCAAACTCAAACCAAAAATGCTAATCCTGTTCATGTTTCGTGACTAATTCTAACTGAGTTTATGTTCAAATACATAGTCTTTTTTTCAGTGATTCTAAAAACTTGCTTTATTGTTTCAATGTAGGAACAAAAATAGAGGTGTTAATTAACAAGATCTGCTGATATTATATTTCCTATTTTGAGACTTCGATTAATTTAAGATTCTACTTATTCATCATTGTCAAATCTCAATAAAAACAATGGAATACAATCATATGAACAACGATAATAGATTTAACGAGTATATAAACTTAATTATATATTAGATATAATAACAACTTCCAATAACATAGAAATGAGATTTTACAAACACTACTACCAAATCATTAGTTTTATTATCAAGTATCATAGCATTCACATCACCGCATTCTTCAACAACAATATTAATACCACTGTTAATAATTACAATTCATATACCAATCACATCAATTAAACCGATTTCAAAAACAACAAAAAATATATTGAAGTTTTTGCTTAACATCATTATCTTCATACTGTTCTCAATATTGACGTAAATTACTTTGCTATATTGCTAACTATAAAGTTTATCATTGTACATTATGAAGTATGTTCCATAGTACTTCCTGTGATTATCCTCGTTAATGAAAATAGTCAACATGTAGTACTGCAACATATCTTACTAGAACAGATTAATGATGAACTACCACAACTATTTTCCATCATTTAAAGCAGAGAGTTTCTTCCATTTATCAAAAAATAATATTCATTATCATCTATCGAAAATCAGCAGGAACTTATTCAAATTACATATCAATTACAATCAAAAACAATGTAAAATAAAACTAATTGATCATATTATTTTATTTGCTTTATAAAATAATTTTCTCAAATAGTTATTATTTTAAATTTAATGAATAATATAGTTAATGATGAAATATTCAATGAGAAAAAAATATTAATATAAATATGCTTTAAAACTAATCAATTAGAAATAATGTGAGAAATAAGCCTTTTTCAGTCAGATGAATATCTTGTTTTTCTAAACTATTTGAAAATTTTCTACCAGTATACTTCTTTTTAGATATATATATACCTTTATTTTTCTTTCTCTCGTTTATAATGAGCGCGAATACCACAAAAAGAAAGCGTGCAACAGCAGCGCGTGAGTATTGATAAATTTCAAATTTATTAATTCAAATATTATTTTCAGAAGTACCAGTGTTAACACCACAAACGGTAAGTTATTTTTGCATTCGTTTTTTTTTTTTGGTTTTAGAATTTAAAAAATGTTTAAAATAAATTTAGAGTGTACTATATAGTCTTCTTGATTGTTATGATTTTTTGGCATCAAATGAATATTCCGAAAAAACAATTGGTATACAAGCATTTGTAACAAGGAAATCCATATGTGATATAAATTTTTCTGATATTATTGATGATAGTGAAAAACGTAATCGACAGGGGTAAAATAAAGAAATTAAAATTAACAAATGATTATTTTTTCTTTTCTTTAATTACAGACAAGCTACTAATTTTTCTGGACTATTGGAAGATAAACGTAGTAATTTACCGTTGATTGATGCATCTGTTGAAAAATGTTTAATGCTTACTCGTTTAATATCTTATATTAAAGAGGTAGAAAAATAATTCAAATGTTATTTTCTTTTTTTTTTTGTCTTAAAGATTTTAACATTTCTATTTATCTATTATAAAGAACGAATCACGTTTTACATCAATTATATCTGACATAAGACTTGAAATGCAATATAAAATGGCAGATAATCAAAATGCTCAAAATCCTTGTGTATAATTATTTTTATCGATTTATGTCATATATCTTTATATATTTAGGATTTTCGAAAACGTGAACGAGAATTCAATGATCGAAAATATGCACAAGAAATACGACGTCTTTTTTATCATAGTCATGATGAAGTTAAGCAACCTCAAAATTTGGTTTATTTACAAAATAGGCATGTTTTATTTCATTTTATATATATTATTAAAACAAAGATATATGTGTTAGAATTTATTTTGGTTCTCATTATTTTTCATCTAGATTTTATACTTTGAAAATTCACAACGTAAATAAGCTAAAGTGAACATTGAATATAACGAGAAAAGTAACTTTGCTTTACTTTAGGTTGTAAAATAATTAAGCTTTCAAGAAAATTTCATATTCAAACATGGTTAATCATACATTCATTCTCATGAAATTATTGTTGAGTTCAGTTCTTCCGGTTAACGTTTTATAATATTTTTTTTTCATAACACTAATTGCTCTTAGCATTAAGACATGAATAAATGTCAAAAAAAATTTTCACTTTTGGTTCTTCATGTATGTATCTATTGATTGTAAGTAGCGAACCGATGACAATGAAAACTGTTTATATTAATTGTGATCATTCATGCGAAAAAATTTTTATATCCCTATAGATGAAATGCTGTATTTAAAGAATTTTCTAAACAAAGTTATTCTAAGTGTAGAACAAGCGATTTAATTCGATCTATTTTTATAAAATGATAATTGTCGTTTTCCAAATATGTTTTCTAACTGAACTATGATTGACAAAAACAAAACTAATGATTATCAATAAAACTTTGTATTTCTCTTTCTTCTTCAGAACCACTGAACAATTAACACATATTGTTACTCAAATGTCTCGTGATTCAAAATCTCGTCAAGCGTATATCAATGAATTAGAGGCAACGTTTCGAACGTAATAATAATATTTTTGATAAATAAAAAGCAAGAAAAGACAATTGATATTTATTTTCATATTCTAGTTCATTTTTAATTGTTGCTCAACCTCATTCTGGTGTAAATCCGGTGACAATATATGAACGAAAAGGTCCTGGTGAATATACAGCTAAAATTTCTGTTACTATCATTTCATTGTTACATGATTTTATCCAAACACATCCAAATTTAATAGAACTTTTCGATATCGGTATTTAAATTAAAGAAATATTTATTTATATAGTTATATTTTATATTTATATCTTAAGAACCAAGTTTATCACCATCATCACCTTATTATAAACTTGAAGAACCTCGATCACTTTCTTGGAAAACATGTCAATTACAAACAGCTCCAGGTGGTAAATCACGAACATTTCTTTATGCTGAATTATCTGCTATTACTATTGAACAATCATCAAAAACTGATACACGTGTTCGATTTGCTCAATTATTACATTCATTTAAATTTGCAATTAAACTTCAAGTAAATTAACATACAATAAATGATGAGAATTTTTCAAAATAAAACTAATCTATATATTTGATTTATTATAGCTTAATTTAGCCGATAATAAAATGTCACCAATATATCATATTCTTTTGGAATCATTACAGTTTGGTATTGGAGCTCATAATAATCAAATTCCACAATTATTAACACGTGTTATACTTGATGATATTCAAAGATTTTCAAAAGTATTAAAACAAAAGAAAACGAATAGAAAAGTTAAATTATAGTTTTGTGTGAATGTTTAGATTCGGCCAGCTGATGTTAGAACTGTTCTAAATTATATGCAACGTTATTTTATTCATCGAACAGGTGTTCGACCTAATGGATGTGTTAGTATTAATCTTGAACAAGAATTAATTAAAGCGACAAGTGATTTAAATTTTTTTCAAGATATGTTCATACATAAATGTTTATATTTATAGATCAAAGAAGTGATTCTCAATCAATAGAAGATATTTATTTGGTATGTAGCTCTTTGTAAGAAACGTATTAGTAATGAGATATTTGAAAGTTTTTATACTAAAACTTCATCTTTTGTTATTATGAGAATATATACATAGCTGGATTACAAAATGGAACATCTTAATGTTTTCTCTCGTTTTCATATTCTTTTTGCACTTGTCCAAGAGCTCGACTCAAGAACGCATTAAAGTAGTATTACAACACAGAATGAACTCCATCAACTAAGAACGTATCACAATAACTACAATCAAGATTTATTAATATTACTCCGGATAAAATCAAAATTGATCAGAATATATTTATCGATATATAACTGAAATTTCTAACTTAAACCTTAATCGACATTAAAATTCGATAATAGTACAATTGTTATTACTTTCCTATTATTGACAATTAGTTAGTTCGTCTATCTATACAGAAAATTATAATTTTTATCTTTAGGATTTTCTTGTCAATTTTGTACATCAAGTAGAATTTATGGCTAAGCATCCACTTCTAGCTATGTTTCATGCCGATGGGTAAATTTCTTTTGTAAACATAAAATCAGTTGAATTTATTCTTATTAATATTATATAGTCTTTTTCTTGGCATATGTAACAGTGAACGAGCAGCTGAAGCTATTGTACAATCGTCTATGTCTGGTTCACCAATAATTTCACTTCGTTTTAATTCGATTCGAATTGATTATACTACTATTTCAGCATCTTCAACAGGTAACAGATCAATCAAATTTCCTGCATGTGCTATTCGTGTTGATATTTATAATGGTTTGTTCTTAATAATTCCCTTCATATTTACAAGATTTTATGTTTAAGATCGTACAAAAAAATTACAAAATCGTACATTTGATTCTGCTACATTAGTAACTGATATTAGCAAATTTGTATCATCAGCTCATACAGAAAATGCTAATCGTATACATGTTCTATCAGATTTTGATGATAGAACAAATGAGAAAGCCTATTTATCATTTGGTGAATTTTCAAAATATCATCGTAAGTTAAATAAAACTTAAGAAATATAATTTAATTTTTTTTTTCTTTTGAATATCAAATTAGATAAACGATTACAAGAAATATTGAAAAATGATGAAAAATATAAACCAGTTACAGATCTTATCGACAAGTAAATTAGATTCATTATTATTACATTAATCTTCTTTATTTAAAATTAGTGCTAATGATGGAAATACTGATGAAGATGGCTCTGATAATAATAGTCAAATTTCAAATGATTTTTTTCCATTCAGTCCAAGTAAACTGCTAACTATAATTCTTTTAATATACAATTATTTTTTTGTTTTTTTAGATTCATTAGCATCATTACTTCCAATGACATCAAATGCATTCGATAATGAACAGGTAAAAACATCAATTAGTTTATTATGAAATACTAATAATAAATTTTCTTTAGAGTTCTGATGAAATCAGTGTTCATGATTATACATCTATAGCGTATGAAAGTCAAAATAACAGCATTGCATCACCACAGAATATTTTATCTCCATCTGGTCCATCACAACAGCAATCACAACAAACTACATACGTAAATAATCAAGATGCTATATTAAAATATATTCTTTCTCAACCGAATGTTGCCGAAGAAGTTATCCGTCGATATGGTGTTTACAATGCAGCATCGCCAGTAGGACCATCACAACAATTGTTACAACAACCACATCCACAATATCAAACACAACCGTTATCATATCAGCCGCCCAGTCCAATCATTGTTTCGCAACAACGAACATCTCCACAAGTATCCTTTCAACAACCACAACATCAACCATTATATTATCAACAACAGCCACAGATTTATCAAAAACAAGAACCACAAATGCAATTTCAACAAGGAAATCTACAACAACAACCACAAATTTATCAAAAACAAGAACCACAGATGCAATTTCAACAAGGAAATCTACAACAATATCCACAAGCACAGTTTCAAGATGTTCCACGGCGAACATCACCTTCGGTAATTCATTACCTACCAATTAATAATACAACTCCACCACCATCATCACTACCACAACCAGCGCAACAATTACAGTTTTCCACAACAAATAGTAACGAAAATATACCACAAGTAGTTTTGAATCGAATTCGTGATTGGAATTTATCGAATGGAAATATAAATCAACCAACTGCAAACTCTATTCAACAACAAACACCATCGAATGAGGTAGAAAATTAATATTCTATATAAGTTCTGAAATAAGATGAGAAGAAAATTGTAATCTTTTAGCAATATTTTGTGATAGTCAATATTTTTAATTTAGATGTTCTATTTTTATAAAGAATAAATTTAAAATTTTCTTTATTATGAGTTCTTTTTTATTTTGTACGATGTTATACATTTGTAGCTACTACTGATGAGAAATCATTCTATTATACTCAAATAGAAGGAGTAATGGGCCCGAGAGAGATGATCGCCTGTAAATTTATTTGATAATAATATTTATTTCATCTTTAAAATGTAAAATGAATTTTGTCTTGTTTTCCAAATTTCAACTTTACAAAAAAAATAGGATCAAAAAACTAAGTTAACTTATTTCAACTAAAAGTAAAGATGAGTTGAAGAAGTCTGAGTCAAATTAATTTCGATTAGGATTACATATATATATTCCTATTATTCATCATTTTCACGAAAGCCTATTAGTAAATATATTACACATATCTCTTATTTAGTGGATGCTTTATTGTTGTTAATTACAGGAAAACTTTCTTGAGAAATCGGAAATTACAATAGTTCTAATTTTTGTTTGTCAGCTGTTATCATTATTAAGCAAACGAAACAGTTCTCTAATTTAGCAATTCTATATGTACGATAGAAATAGTTAGTTAAGAGCAAATGATACTTTAATAAATTTCGATAATCATTGGTGCAATTATTCGTACGTGCCCGATTTCATATTAACACATGGAAACCTTCTAAATAGAACTATCTAGAATACGACTTGTTCATATTTATATTATTCATTTATCAAATTTCTTTAATAATAATTTAGACGTCAATCGTATTTCTTGATCAACAAATTCAACAAATGATCGACGAACTAACAACTAAGAAATCAGACGCAACCAATAATTAAGTTATTCAAGCATTCTAAAAGATATTAAACATCGTATCAGTTACAACATTCATATTGACATTAAAACATGCAATTAATCATTTTTTTTTCATTTTTCGTTGTACAATAAAAGTAGATGCAAAGAAAGTGAACATATCGCGCATATATAGATACACCGATTACTTTTTTATTCAATGTATGTAAAAGAAAAAATAGATTTTTCAATTGGTTTTTTCAGCATATTGGACATTCTTGAACATGATCATCATAATTTTCACATACATCATGACCACACAAAAATACTATCATTTTTAATCGCTACATATATATTGAACAATGTATTTGTTTACGAATTTCTTGTAATTATTATAGTAAATGAGCTAATACTACTGCAAGACTTACATCATTCATGAAATTATTGTTGGAACCAGTATTATTTTAAATAATAACTTCTTTTTGAATGAATACTAACTCTTCCAGTGTCTCCAACATATTGTAATTGTTTTAATTGTGATAATGTGTGAAATCTTACAGCTTCATGTTGACATTATCATCATCTTTGTCAGCTGAATTAACATTGGCATTCGTACTACATAATACTTATTAACAAACAAAACATTAAAATATTTTTTTTTTCGAATGAAATATATTTTTCGAAAAATTCTTCTTATATTTAAAATTTATGAATGTTGCAAGAGCAGTTTTTTAACTAATATTTTGTTCATTAATGGATGCATTTCCTTTAGCTAATAGTAATCCAGTAGCAAGAAAATGATTATTAAGTGCTGCTAAATATAAAGGTGTGAATCCATCATATTTTCTTTTCATCAATAAGCCATTGATGATTTTGAATTTTCGAAAGAATAAGACCAATGGCACAGAAAAAAGATTCGATTGATTATTTTATATATTTATTTCTATTTTTTACATCTATTTTCATACACAATCATTAATTCATATAGAAATAATTTTTTCTTCTTTTCTATACATTCGTCGCATTTCGAAATATGACCGTAAGAAGAGATAACAACAATACTATGCCAAAGAGAAAACAAGTCATTTATTAGGCAGAGAAACGTGCCTCAGCTGGAACACATCTTATTTGATAGTATATAATGAAAAAAAAAACATTCTGCATTATCTGTTACCTTATATGATCTTGAACAAAAAAAAAACTATTTATTATTAATCCATAAACAATAGAAAAATATATTTCAGAAGACTAAAACATGTTTATGTGGCACACTGGACTAGTCTGTATGCAAACGTGTGAATAAAGAGAACTGACAATGTCGACATAAAAAAATGATGAGAATTATTTCGTCATATATCAGCACGAGAAGCTAGAAACAAAGAAACAATACGCGACAAAGAAATTTTTTCCTCTTCCTCAAACACATACTCGTTCAATCAGCAAAAAAAGGAAGAGACAGAAGAAAAAACAAATTATTGTGGATCGATGTGCGTGCCACCACTTGTGTTCTTCATGTCAGTGTCTATCGGAAAACCAACATACAGAAGTAGATGATCTTTTTACTTTATTTTTCGTTTATATTCATTTATCATTTATCTTCTATTTCAGAAAAAACACCATAAACTAGTCAATATGATATAGTCAATGATGACGATGTCATTAAGTATGGATTAGTAATTCGGTATATGCATGTATACGTGTGAAAGGTTGTCTACTGCCAATATTAATGAGGTATGACGATTAGCTTGTACAATATTAACCAGCTGGCAGAATGTAAGATAAAAAGAAAAATGAAGAGATGAATGATTTGATTGTTGTCTCTCGCCAAGAGGATTCTTTTTTCCATGTCAGTCAAGCTAGCAACGGCATCATATATGTATATTATAAATTGAACAGTAATATTGTTCTAGATACGTCTATGCTCGTTCTGGAAACGATATTCATGCATCGATGCTTCTATTCCTGTTCGATTATCATCGTTTGTTCATCATTTTCTCCTCTCTCGCTCTTTTGCTTAATATCTTCTTTTCGTCTCAATCAAGGTTCCCAGTGGCTTCTAACGATGGGATGGACTGAAACTTCAACATAAAATGCTTTTGTGCAACTTTCTGCTAGACACAAAACTGGCTAGTGTTAGAAGCGTCTATTTTATCGAAGATTTTGTATAACAGAAAATGTTCTCACATGAACATCTACCCGAAGTAGAGTTTAAATCCCTAAAATTCCTTTTCTGTAAAAATGTTTCTACGAGCCTGAAAGAATACTACCCCAAGTGTTAGAAGTTTCACTAAATGTCCGTCCACTTTGGGAGGAGGAAGTCTCCACCATCATCTTCCTAATCGGAAGTTCTAGTCCTTATTAATCACATAAGAGAGAAGAAGGCGTCATTTTATTGCCCTTGTCATTTTTTCTTTCCCAACCAAAAATAGTTCCTGCTGCCATATATACGTATATATCAATCAGAAGAAGTGCGAACGTATGTGTGCCTTTTTCTTCTTCTTGTAGTATTGGCCAAATTTAGCCTCGATATTACTATTATTCTGATTCTTCTATTCGCTACTACATATGCCTACGTACAAGAATAGACTGTGCATATATGTATAATATACGCACAAAAAAGAACCTTCAGCGGTATATATATACAAGAGCAATGGATGATTCTATACACAGAATCGTTTTGTATTCATTCTACTTATTCTTGTTTATTAGAGTACACATTCTTCTACATGTTCGATATCGTTTATTAATATGTAAGTAATAATAAAGAAAGTTTCCAATTCGTACTTCTAAAACAGACCATATCGAAAAGGTATCTTATGGAATGTAATAGAAGTATGCAGGGGGCTTTCTCTATCGTCATTAAAAAAAACACAACAACACAATAAGAATCAACGAATAAATCGATTCTTCATTATTTCTTATATCAAAGAAATAAAACATTCAAACTGATTTTAATGAAGAAAAACAAAACATATGGAAAGACAATCAGTTTCTTTTATA